>VDFB02253959.1:0-201128 GCA_007258455.2 Sequoia sempervirens
TTTTCTTTTCTTTTCTCTCCTACAATTGCATATAAATTCTTCTACAATATTATGTATCCATGAAAACCACGTTCTAAAATTTAATCCATTCAATTAATTTTAAAATTTAAAATCTGCTTGAATAAGCCTAATTTTAAACATGTGGTTTTCACGGTGATGAGAAGAAGCTTCCAGAAAAATTACACAGTTAACTAGCCAAGACAAATTTACTGCAAAACTTTTTTTCAAAACGATATGATGAACTAGGGTAATAAACATAAAAGAAGAATCACATTTTCAACTGCTTTTTATATTAAAATGTTTTTTTCCAGAATTGCATGCACTTAGTCTCTTCATAATAAGACTGTTTAGGGTAAAGCAGAACATTATTAATCATCGCTCCAGATATCGATGGCAGTTTGAGAATTTAGCCAGAAATTTCAATGATTTTGAGTTGAGGCTGTGGTTGAGGGCGCTTCGGCACTGTCACAGTCAGCACCCCATTCTCCATGCCAGCTTTCACCTCATCCAGATTTGCATTCTCAGGTAGCCTGATAAGCCTCTTGAAGCTCCCTCTCCACCGTTCAACACAGTGATATTTCTCCTCCTCCACCTTCTCTTCTTTCCTGCGTTCTCCGCTTATTTGAAGAATTCGACCGTCTAACACTTCTATTTTCACCTCCTCTTTCTTTAATCCTGCAAGAACGACAAAGATAAAAAGGGAAAATTTGTTCAAGCAAAAATCGACAATCAAACAGTGAATAAATAAATACCAGGAAGGTCGGCCTTGAAGATATGAGCATCAGAAGTTTCCTTGCAATCCACGTATATCTGGGCAGGTCCATATGCTTGATGATATTGCTCATACAGGTCAGATTTGCATTGAAGGTCAGACATTTGGTAACACACACTAAATCAATCAATCTATCAATCTATTACAGAAAAGGCTTCACGATCTCTCTTGTTGATTCAAAAACGCCAGATTGAGGTGTATATATATATATTGCTCAAATCTGTTCCAGCCGTTTCCAAAGGAATATATAACCGTTTCACTTTACACGCGGCACTATGTTATTGGACCGGGTAATAAAATACAATGAGGCATTTAACTTCCTTATGGGACCAGATTAAACTTTTACCTAAAAGGAGGGAGGGATGTATTGGAAATGAAGATGGTCGAGAGATCCAAATTACACGACGATAACTATTATTTTAATCTATTCAAAATTTTAAAAACTTTTATAAAAAAAATATTTAATCTACTCCAATATCCATGCAATTAAATCAAGGTTCCTTCTTATAATTAGAAATAAATATAAATAACAACCATTGTTAAATGTATTGTAGTCTTTATTAAATAAAAGACCTTTTTTAGACTTATAATGAGAGCTTATAAGTATTTTAACTTTTTTGGTTAATTTGTTTTTCCTTTTGGAATTAAAGAATGAGAGGGTGTAAGGGTTTTGTCTCATGATTTTGTTTATTGATTTTATTTAAGATACCATCTCGTATATGGTAATAGGTTATAGTTTTTTATTTTGATGATATTTTAAGGAGTCACAACAGCCCCAAAAATCCACAAACAACAACAAAGCAGCGAAATTGACAGGTAGAGGGGACCTATCAATTAAACAACTGTTACATGATCTTCCCCATCTTCAAAAAGTCTGAACCTCCTTGGTTAGAAGAACTGGACTATGTTGCCACTAGTATGAGCATACAAACCTTTCAATAGGCATGTCATTAAGGTATTCTCTTGGGATTCCTTGGCACAATCCGAGCCATTGCTAAAGCTTCCAACCCAAGTTCAAGATTCCAGTGCTAATTCCACCATTCAATTGGGTAGGAAAAACTAGGTAAAGTCTCCAATACAAAGCCAACAAAATAACCACTCCTGTTATCACCAATAGACTTCAAATTTCCCCCTTGTCCCATTCATACTTCATATCATTGCTCTCAGACAAAGTTATGCAATCACTTTTGACCAAACTCTTGACCACATTCTTGAAAGATCTTCCATGATCATGCTTATACTCCCATAACTCACTATCCCCTTCAATCCAATGAGACTAAAAGCTACAGTCAACTAAAACTTCAACATCTATCTCATGTGGTGTAACTATAATCCTATTAGTTGAATTTTGTTGCAATTCCACACCAATTTTTTTATTGTTCCTCACTCTTCAAATTATTTGTCTCATATGCTCCTAAATTATTTGTACCCACATTCTTCCTTCCTTCTCCCTTCTCCTCCTCCAAGAGCCTATAGAATTTATTTGTTAACCTGCTTTCATCAGTGAAGTTCTCTCCTTTTCCCCTCCTTGATTTATTATGGAGTGTGAAGTCGTTTATGAAGACCTTATGGTCAAATTTTGAATGCTTAGGTTAACTTATACAAGGCTATCTCAAATTTATAGAGAGACTAGAAAAAAAAAAATTGGTCGGTAACAGAGTTTCACTTTTGACTAGAGCTATGAACCAGTGAGGTCACAATGGGGGGACCCCATCCCCGAGTACATGTTGAGGTATTGACACCTCCTTGGTTTTCCTTCTGTTGTTATCTCTAATCACCAACTCCTTATCACTCCTTTTCATTTTTTAGTCCAGGCTCGAGTGCTACCACCTTATCTCTCTGAACTGATCTCCTTATCCCTCTAGCTCCTTTTCTCTCCAATATTTTGAGTTAATCTCCTTATCTCTCCACCTTATCACTCCACGAACACCTTATCTCTCCAATCCTTCCTCCAGTTGGCTCCATCGACACCCCTTATCTCTCCACCTCCTTATCACTCCACAGACTCTCCTTATCTCTCCATTTTATCCTCCACCAGTTGGCTTCACCTCCACTACTTCGAATTTCACTGAGTCTCTACTTTTTTCTCTGGTGTATACCCATGTATCTGTCACAGAGTCTTGCATGGCCTGAACACCACTCCACACCCCCCATGGGACTTGTGTGGCCTAAACACCACTTTGCATCCTTCGTTCGTGAACAACTCTTGTACATCATACAATCCTCGAACAATGTTCCTTCATACCTTCAAGTAGTGGAGAGTCTCAAACATGAGAAGACCCTCTGAACAGGGCTTGTGACTTATCGTCACACTGCAGGGTCAACCCAACTAGAAAAAAACAAATTACTTGTAAACTTCGTTTAACAATTATAATAAATAAAAGATGTATTTTTTTTTAGGAGGGGTAGAAATACCTCTCCACAAACTCTTAAGGATGTTCATGGACATCCTTCAAGAGGTCTTTCTTTGTTCTTTTTTATGTTATTTTTAGTTTTTCTATTTTAAAATTTTATTTAATTAAATTGTTTAGTTAAATCAAATATATATTTTAAAATTTAATCAAAATAATTTATTTATTGCTAATTAAACAATTATAAATATATTTCTTATAGGTATTACATAATTAATGAAAATTTAAAACAACAACTACTTTCACTTATGTTTAGAAAATTTGGTAAGACAGCTAAAGGGTAAGATGACAACTCACTCACTTAAATTATTATTTTTTATAATGGATGTTATTAGAATGTTGTATATTTTATGGAATTTAATTGAATAAAAATATATGAAATTATGGAAAGTGACATTTATGTTTGTGAGTTCTGATTGTATGGGTTTCATTTTTAGTTTTGATGTTGTATATTCCATTGAGTTGTATGAGTTATATTTGAATTTCTAATGACATATATGCCATTGAGTTGTATGGGTTTTGTTTGAAGGCTACATAAAATTCTTACCACGTGTTCTTAGTGCACTAATTTATTGATCATGGTTGAGTGACATTTACTCTTCTACATGATGATTGAATAGATTTTGCAAGAATATATTTTAATGACATGTAATTTAATTGTATGGATTTGTTTGAATGTTTTAACAACATATATGTCATTGTGTTGAATGGGTTTTGTTTAAAGGTTACATCAAACTCCATTGGTGTGTCTAGTGTGTGTCCATGCATCATGGTTTAGTAACATTGACTCTTGTGCATGATTATTGTATGAATTTCTATGAAAAATCTAATGGTATATGTGTCACTAATTTTTAATTGTATGGGTTTTTTTCTAGGTTCTAACCATATATATCATTTAGTTCTATTGTTTTTATTTAAAATTCAAATAAAACTCCTATGGTGTGTCTAGTGTGCTTATTCATACATCATGCTTGAGAGAAATTGACTTTTGTGTATAATACTTGTATGAATCTTATTGTCATGAACTTTAATACACAATAAAACTAAAAACACATAATGGTTAGTGACATTCAATCTTGTGCATTATGATTATATGGATTTTGTTTGAAGGGTATAATAAAAATTCTTTAAGTTGTATGGATTTTTTTTATAGTTTATAATGGTGTATATGAGATTAGGTTGTATGGTTTCCACATGAAACTCATATCATATGCCTAGGGTGCTTACTCATGTAGTAAGGTTGATGATTGCATGTAAACGGTTTAATGATTAGTTGAGTCTTATGGGATTTATATAAATTCTCGTAGCTAATTTGCATCTAACCATTATGGAATGTTTGGTGTTCTTGTGCATTAAGGTTGATGGCATTGACCAAGTATAACTAACTATATTACATTTTTTTCAAGGGTCTAATTATGGGTCTTAGTGTGCATATGTATTAAGGTTAAATGACATTGATTATATTCCCATTGTACATAATTTAATCATATGCCATGCCTAATGTGTTTGTATGTGCATCATGGTTGAGTGACACTAACTAGACTTATGTTGGATGTTTTTAGTTGAATGTGGCATGCATGGTGTGCACTAGAGTTGAATGACATATATGGCATAGCATCCTATAATTTTTTTTTCTTTTGTGTTGAGTATGCATTGTGACTAGTGTTCACCAAAATCATATGGTGTGCCTAGTGTTCTTATTCATGCACAATTATTCTATGAACTTTTGAGTGTAAGCCTTGAAATGACATATATGTCATTAAGTTTTATGTATTTTTGATGGAAGGTTACAAATGATTTTGCATGGATTTTGTTTGAAATTTTCTTGGTTTAGTGGCATTGATGTTATGACATAATGATTGTAGAACATTTGCATGGAGGGTCTAGTTACACATATCAATCAATTGTATGATGGGTTTTATTTGAAGGTACTAATGATATAAATGCCATTATATTGGTTTTTTTAAGCTTGCATCAAATTGTATGATGTTCTTAGAATGTTTGCTTATGCATCATTGTTGAGTGATATTGATTATTCTACATTATGGATTTGGTTTGAAAGTACTATTGACATATATTCCCTTGAGTTATATGAGTTTTGTTTGAAAGTTTTATCAAACTTATATGGTGTGCTTGTCTATGCATCATGGTTATGTAGCATTGAATCTATATGTGATGGTTCTAATGGAATGCATCCTGCTAGTTTCATTGATTTTGTGTGGTGTTCATCATGAATAGTGTACATCAAGCTCCTATGGTGTGCTTATTCATGCAATATGGTTAGTGACACTCACTATTGTGCATAATGATTATACATTTTTTTGTGAAGGGTCAAATGGTGTATATTTCATTGAGTTGTGTTAGGTTTATTTGATTGTTTCATCAAACACCTACATATGGTGTGCATAGAGTGTTTGTCTGTGCACCATTGTTGAGTGATTAATTTTTATCATGATGATTATATCACTTTTACATGAACACTCTAATGACATGTCATTTACTTGTATGGATTTTGTTTGAAGCTTTTAATTAACTTTATTTAATTGACGTGTATATATGATTTTTAGGGTTGCATCAAAATTATATGTTGTACATAATGGGTTAGTTCATGCATTATGGTTCAATGATAATGAGTCTCATGCATGATGATGTTAGAGTGTTTTTTGGAAAGGGGTTTAATGGCGTATGTTAATGAGTTGTAGAGTTTTTTTGAAAGATAAACTAGCATATATGGCATTCAGTTGTGCAAGTTTTGTTTGAAGATTGCATGAAACTCCTATGGTGTCGCTAGTAAGCTTGTCTATGCATCATGGTTTAATGACATTCTCTTTTTCATGATGAGTTTCTAACTGTAATGTAAATGGGATGATGAGATATATTTCATTGAATTCTAAGGTTCTTTTTAAAGGTTCTAATAATGTAATTTATTGAATTATTTGGGTTTTGTTTCAAGTTTACATCAAACTTCGATGATGTGGCTAGTTCCTTTTCATGCATTATGATTGAGTGACATTGAATTTTATGCATTATGTATGTATGAACTTATATGTTACTGATTTGTATGGCTTTTTTTAAAAGTTTCATCAAACTCCCATGGTACCTATTGTGTTCATGTTTGAATACATCATGGTTGAGTGAATTTGACTCCTACACTTGGTGAATATCGCTTTTCCATGAAGGACTTAATGGCATACTTCATTAGGTTTCATGGGTTTTATTTGATGTATCTAAGACATATTATTAAGTTTTATGGATTTTTAAAGGTTGTATCAAAATATTATGGTGTGGCTAATGAGCTTGTTCATGAATCATAGTTGAGTGGTGTTGATTCATGTGCATGATGAATTAGAACTTTTGTGTGAAGGGTCTAATGAGATATATTGATGCAAGAGCGTCACTCTCAATGCATTTTTTATGCTTTATTAGGGTGTTAGGAGTTTTGTTTGTCTTAGTAGACATATGGAGGGATCCATTAGGATCATTTTAGATGGTTTAGATAGCTTTGATAGGCCTAGAATTCAAACTTATGGTTTCCCGCCAAAAAGACAAATTTGAATTTCTAGATGGATTTTGGCTTGCTACAAGGTTGGTGATTGTTCTCAAATAATTTTTTGGCTTTCCTAAGTCTAAAAATGTCTTAAAGGACCATGGGAATCATGTAAGGTCCTTGTTGTTATTTTGTTTCTTAGTTCATGTTTGAAAAGTTGTAAAAGAGAGCATAATTGTCAAATTAATGACATAGACATTAGGTTTTTGAATAAAAGACATGCTTGAGTTGGTAATTTTTTTGTAGTTCTTGGATGCTAAATCAATAAAAATATACGCTCCAAGAAGTGGAGGAGCAATATTTTCATGATAAGCCCCTTTTTTTGACAAGTTTGTGATAGTTTTCCTAAAGAAAATAGCAAAGAACAGATTGGTATGGCCTTGTACAATCAAGTTGTAGGATTGTGTTTGTGTGGGATGATGATGACATGTCTTAAGGTTAAAATACAATAAATGTTTGAGGTGATTTCATTTATTTTTTCTCAAGTTATGATCAAAATAGTGCTCACTACTCTATTTTTAAACTAGCATTTCCAATAGTAAATATTTTCCCATAACTTTTGTTCTAACTATGGGAAAAATCTAAAACTTGGTAGAAACCTTCATTTAATTTCTGCCCAAGGTCTACCAAAGGGGAGATCTTGAAAGTGTTGCAGGTGAAAGTTATGCAGGTCGGAGTGCAAGAGGGACTGATAAACCTTAGAAATTCTTAAGGGTTTAGTATTTTTTGTCTTTTGTTGAGTTACCACAGTGGAGCTAGGGTTTGATAAGACCCTATAGAGGTTGTTAAATATTGGTGAAGCTTGAGAAGGAAGAAAGGAAGAGTTGCATCATCCCAAATAGCAATAGGTCAGTTTGAGGTGTTGAGAATAGTTGAAACCATCCTCTCCCATTACTCTTGTTTGTCCACAAAGTGCAAAAGGTTGTTTTCCTATACATCAAATATATGCTAATTTTTGTTGGTTTTATTTGAAGGTTCTCATAGGCTACAAGTTATTGGGTCAAGTATATGTTTTATTGGAAGGTTACATCAAGCTCCTATGACGTGGCTAGTTCCTATTGATTGTTGTGCATGATGATTACATATAAATTTATATATTATTGATCTATATGGGTTTTGATTGGAACTTGAAACAAAATACCATGGTGTTCCTATTATGTTCATGTTTATGCATCATGGTTGAATGACTTTAACTCCTATGCATGATGAATATGTCTTGTGAATGAAGGGTCTACTAACATATTTTCCATTGGGTTGTATGGGTTTTATTTAATGGATCTAATGACACATATATCATTAAGTTGTATGGGTTTTCTTAAAAGGTTGAATCATGATCTTATGGTGACTAGAGTGCCTATTTATGCATCATGGTTTATTGATACTAACTCTTGTGCATGATGATTGTATGGATATTTTATGAAGGGTTAATGAAACATATGTCATTTGGTTGTATCGGTGTTTTTGAAGACCCCAGTGACATTTATGTCATTGAATTGCATGGTCTTTGTTTTAAATTTGCATCAAACTCCTTTTTTGTACATAGTGTTTTGATTCATTCATCATTGCCTCTTGTTTATGATGGTTGTATGGGTATTTCATGAAGAGTAGTGAAATATTTCATTGATTTGTATGATTTTTTTAAGGTTGCACCAAAATCCTATGATGTGTTTAGTGTGCTCATTCACACATTGTAATTGAGTGACATTGACTTGTGAATAGTGATTGTATGATTTTCATGAAGGTCCTAATGAACCTTTTCATGTATTTGTATGAAAATTTATTGAAGGTTCTAATAGCATAAATGTCTTTGAGTTGTATGAGATTTGATTGAATGTTTTAATGCATATATTTCATTGAAGTGTGGGTTTTGTTTGGAGGTTGCAACAAACTCCCACGGTGTACATAGCATGCATGTTTACACATCATTGCATCTTGTGCATGATGATTTTATGAATTTTATGTGAATTGAGTCTATTGATATATATTATTTAATTGTATGGTTTTCTTTATAGTGTGTTTATTCTTGTATAATGGTTGTTAAATCAAACTCTTATATTGTGTAGCTTAGTGTGAATGTTCATGCCTAATTTATTCTTTTGTGATCTTGTAAGACATTTATGTGAATGGTACAATGACACATGTGTCATTGATATGTTTGGATTTTGTTTGTAATGTGTTCATTCATGCATTATGCTTTAGTAACATAGACTTTTGTACATGATGGTCACATGGATTTTGTATAAAGGGTCTAATGACATACATACCATTGGGTTGTATGAGTTTTATTGTAAGGTTGAATCAAAATCCTATAGTGTGCCTAGTGTGCTTGTTCATGCATCATGGTTGAGTAACATTGACTTGTGTATGTTAATTATATGATCTTGCATGAAGGGAACAATAATGTATATATGTCATTTAAGTTGTATTAATTTCATTTGATGGTTTTGAACCAAAGGAAATAGGTGTCCAACCTTTTGGGGGGATGGAACTTGGACCTATTTTACACTTTAGTTCATTAGGAACCTAGATCCCTCAACCAATTGACTCGATTGAGGGAAGGAGTAGGGGTTCCTTTGTGTGATTGGATGGGGGTTCACCATTAAATGAAGCTTCAAACAAGAAATGGAAACATATATGCATAAAACCCTAGAAAATTGAAAGCATGAAATCAAATTGACAAAACAAAATGTAACAAAAAAGTACCTGAAAGAATTATGGGGTCAAAGCAAGGTTTGAAACTCTTAAAATATACCTTTTGAAGTGTAATGGGAATAATACGCCTAGGCGATTTAGTCCTGCTATAGGGTTTTTGGATAGAATATGGAATCTACTAGTGACTAATCAATATCTACAAAAAGCTAGTAAAAAGGGTATACTGGGACTCATACGCCTAGTGGGGTGATTTAGTCCCATTACTTGGGTTTGACTGATATTTTTGTAGCCTCTAGTGATCTTATGTAGCTTTTGTCTTCTCTGATCTTCAAGTCTGAAAGTTTGAATTCTAGTTTGTATGTGATTTTTCGTGAATATGACAACTTTGACAACTTTTGCAACTTTATCTTCAAAGGATCTTCAAGGTCCAATTCACCTATATCAAACCCTTGGAATGAATGTTGCAAACTTGTGTGAAATAGCTTCAATGGATGTGGATCTTGACTCTTGATTGAATTCTTGAAGCTTTGTCTTGAATGCTTGTTTGAATCATGAAACCTACATCACAAATGTTAACTCACAAACACACATGATGCATCAAGACTTTGACATGATGCTTGAATCTTGAATATAGCTCAAAATATTTGATGATTTTCTCATGAATTCTCTTGTAAACTCTTGTGCAATCTTAGGATTCTTGAAAACTTGCTAGCTTATTCTCCTTAAAATTGCTTAGATTAAATTATGTGTAATAACCTTGTATTTATATTGGTTTATGCCTAATTTCCCAAAATTACAACACTACAGGATGACATTCAAAAGTTGAATC
The DNA here is from genome assembly GCA_007258455.2 of Sequoia sempervirens. NCBI lineage: Eukaryota > Viridiplantae > Streptophyta > Pinopsida > Cupressales > Cupressaceae > Sequoia > Sequoia sempervirens. The sequence continues at coordinate 10,212 of VDFB02253959.1, forward strand.
TAAGGATAATAAAATCGCAACAAGAAATTGATTTAAAATAGGTCCCAGGTTAAAGCGGGAATCATACACCAAGTTGGGCATATGAGTCCTAGTGGCTCAAACCTAGGACATGTTGCAAGTATGAGCATGTTTAGTGGTGTTGTCATTGATGTCAACACAGTTCAATATATTGCAGATTGTACATGTATAGTTGAGATACTGTTGAGATGTTATGATTACATGGAGCTATCCTTATGATGTTGCAAATGTGTTGAATTGATGAGTTTCCAAGTGCTTTTGAGAAAATTAATAAAGAGAGAAGTCATAGTTATGGATGTGTTCAGAATGTGCTTCGGTATGTGCTTTGTGTTTCTCCTATATTGATCCTATGCTTGTGTAGATTTGAAGGTTTGCTAATGGTGATTTGATGGTGATATATACTGATTTGTAGCTTCTAGTTTGATGAAGTGTGAAAGTTATGTTCACTGGTGTGTGGACTATTCTGGCAGAGTTGGTCTTCTATGGTTTGGGAGAAGTGTTTATGCTCCACAGTCCTCTGTTCTATTTCAAATCTTGCAGATCTAGATGTGTCTTATAATGGTGCTCTCTTGGTTTTGAAAAATATGTGTGTGGTTTGGTGATCCAGAAGTCAAGTTTCAGAGTTGTATGTGTTTGCAAAGTACAGATGGATTGATGGAAGGAGTTCGATGTTCGAAAATTGTTCAACTTGTTCTAGATGTATCTAAAGGAACCTGAGATGTGTTCTCATGCATAATGAATCATTTTATGTTGTCTGTGTGCTATCTTCTTGTTGGGAAGTGTGTACATCAATGTTCACTTGTGTTTTCATTAGGTTTGGTCGACCTGATGTTTACACTTCATATGAAGAATTAAATTTAATTAAGGAAGTGTGTGGTTGATCTGAGATATTATTTTTGGGTCTTGGTTAAGTGTTTAATTGGTCCACTCTCATTCCTTTCCACCATGGGAATGTTAAGTTGCTGACCTAATTTGAATTTATGAAATGAGGCATATGTGGCTGACCTTGGAGAAAGTTTCTAAGGATGAAGATGGTATAAATGCAAGTCAAATTGGGAAGAATTGGATGATGATGCAAGTGACAAAGTAAGCCACAAATCAAAAGAGGAGAAGTGTGTGAAAGTGAGTTGAGGTAGCAGTACTTCATTATGTTAGATTCCTAAAGGCAGTGAGTTGAAGGTTTCTGCAATATTTTAATCAAGGTTATGGATGTGTGTTAATTGTTGTGGTGGATCTTTTGTTCTCTTTTGTATCAGTAGGCAGTGAGCCTCCTTGTTGGACAATGAGTCCTTTTTGTAGGAAGTGAGCCCTTGGAAGTGAACCTTTGTAATTGGTTTTGCTATCTCTTTATATTGTGAGTTAATCCTCACCATGGTTTTTCCCTTATTGGGTTTTCCATGTAAAAATTTGGTGTTCATTGTGTTGATTGTACTTTTTGTTATTTGTGTTTCATGTTCATACTTAATAATAGAATAGTGTGGTTGTGGAATTGATAAGTGTTGAAGTTTTAAGATTGATTTTTTGTGAAAACTTATTCACCCCCCCTCTCAGTTGTCTTGTGCCTTTTAACAATTGGTATCAGAGCTTTGATTCCTTGGTGTAGAGCTTAACTACTTAAGGAAGATTTGACGATGGCGCATAAGTTGGCAATCCCTATGTTCAATGGATCTAATTACAGTGATTGGAAAGTGCAAATGAGAGGATATATTATTTCTCTTGGTTACAAGACCTGGAAGGCTATTGAGATGAAGTATGTTGCTCTGGTGAGTGGTCCTACTACTAGAAATGAAGTTTCTGCTTATGAGGAGAATGAGAAAGTGAGGTATGCTATTTACAGTGCTCTATCTAAAACTGACCGAACTAAGGTTCTTTCTTTGGGCATTGCACATGAAGTCTAGAAGTTGGAAGAATTGTATGAAGGAAATGAAATAGTAAAATTGACAAATAAGTTGGCGGAAAAGCGCAAATATGAGAATTTGAAAATGGAAGAAGGTGAAGAGTTCACAAGCTATTTATAGAGGGTTGAGATGACAACAAATGAAGTTAGGAATCAAGGGGGAAACCTGACAGATGAAGATATTATTGAGAAGATATTAATAACCTACCTGATTGTTACAGTGATAAGATCTCAGTTATTGAATAAATGTATGATCCTAAGAAGTATACTAAAGAACATTCATTCGACACCTTGACAACATTTGAGACGAGAAAGTTCAAGAAGGAAGAAAAGACAAAAACAACATTTAAGGAAATGAAGATTGAAGATAATCTAGACAGTGATGGTTCTGATGATTTGGAAGCGAATTTCACCAGAAAGTTTAAGAAAGGTACTAGAAAGTATAAAGGTATGTTTCCCTTTAAATGTTTCAGTTGTGGTAATATTGGTCATTATGCTTCAATATGTCCGAATAGATTTGTACATAAGAAGAACAAGGATTATAAAGATGAGGATAGAAAGGATAAGAAATACAAGAAGTTGTATTATGTTAAAGAAGAAGCCAAAATCTCTGATGATGAATCTAACTATGAGGGTGATGATAGTGAATGCTTATTTTTAGCTTTAGAGAATAAATTTGTGTCTGCTAACCCTAGAAAATGTGCAAGGAAGAATGTTTCAAAAAACAAGAAGAATGGGATGGAAGGTACCATGGTCACCACCTTTCATGCTAAGCAAGATGAAGATTACTGGGTGATTGATAGTGGATGTTCTAATCACATGACCAAAGATAAGAGTAAGTTCACTAAAATTGAAAAGTATGATGGTGCTTTGGGCATGTTTGGTGATGATTCAGGAGCTAAGATTTGTGGGAAAGGTAAAATTTGTTTTGATGGAGTACACAACACTGATGATGCATATTATGTAAATGGTTTGAGGCATAACCTTTTGAGTGTTGGGAAGATGTGTAGAAATGTTTTTAAACTTGTGTTTCAGAATAATACCTGTGAAATTAGAAAAGGATTAGAAGATATGGTTGCTTCTGGAAGGAGAAATCATGGAAACATCTATTACCTTAAAGGTGTGGACGGCCAGTGCCTTCTATCTCAAATCAATGAAAGTTGGTTATGGCACCGAAGAATGGGACATGTAAACTTTGATAATCTAGTTATCAGTTCAAGAGATGTTGTTTGAGGTCTACCTAGAATTACAAAGCCTGCTAATACTATTTGTAGAAGTTGTTAGTTAGGGAAACAAACAAGATGTAGCTTTAAGGTAAAAGAGAAATCTAATACTGAAATGCTGGAGTTAATTCATATTGACCTCTATGGTCCGACTAGAATAGGAAACCTGAATGGTGACAGGTATTTCATGCTCCTTATTGATGATTATTCTCAAATGACATGGGTTGCTTTTCTTAGAGAGAAGACTCAGGCTCTCGATAGATTTAAAGTGTTCAAAGCAAGAGTGGAAAATAAAGTAAATCTGAGAATCAAATGTTTGAGATCTGACAGAGGTGGAGAATTCACTTCTAGTGATTTTAATACATTTTGTGAACATGACATAAAAAGACAAATTTCTGCTCCAAGAACCCCTTAGTAGAATGGGGTAGTTGAGAGGAAAAATCAAATTGTACGAGAAGCTGTAAGAACTATGATGAAAGAATCAAATGTACCAAATGTGTACTGGAGAGAGGCAATACACACTATTGTTTATGTTCTTAATAGATTTCAAATTAGAGGCAACAACACAAAGACTCCTTTTGAGTTATGGAATGGTAAGACTCTTACTGTGAAATACTTCAAGGTATTTGGAAGTAGATGTTACATTAAAAGAGATTATGAAAATATTGGAAAGTTTGATGCTAGATGTGATGAAGGAATTTTTCTTGGGTACTCTACTACTAGCAAAGCATATAGATGCTTCAATAAAAGATTGAGGAAGATTGTTGAAAGTGCTAATGTGAAAGTTGATGAAGAAATGCACAGATCTATTGAGATAAGCAAAGTTGAACCTGATGATCCTATGTATGGACAAGTACCTGAAGAGAATAAGGAGAAGGAAGAAGAAGAGGAAGAAGAACAAATTGAAGAAGAAGAAGATGAAATTCTGAAACTTGTTGTTAACACTCCTAAGTATGTGCAGAAGAATCATTGGGAGGAATAGATAATTGGAGATAAGAGTGAAGGTGTGAAGACAAGAAGTAAAGTAGCAGGTGAGGTAAATCTGTGTTTACTCTCTAAAATAGAACCTAAGTCTATGAGTGAAGTATGTTAAGATGAGAGTTGGATGAGAGCTATGAAAGAAGACTTGCAGCAAATAGAAAAGAATCAGACATGGGAATTAGTTCCTAGACTTGTGAATAAGAATGTAATTGGTTCAAAATGGGTGTTCTAGAATAAGTTGAATGAAAATGGAGAAGTTATAATAAATAAGGCAAGACTTGTATGCAAGGGATACTCACAAGTTGAAGGCATAGACTTTGAAGAAACATTTTCCCCTATGGCTAGAATGGAAGCTATTAGGATGTTTCTAGCATTTTCTGCCCACAAGGATTTCAAAGTATATCAGATGGATGTCAAGTTAGCATTTTTGAATGGTGAATTGGAGGAAGAAGTATGCATGGAACAACTTGAAGGATTTCAGTTATCTGACAAACCGGATATGGTTTGTAAGTTGAAAAAGGCATTGTACGGACTGAAGCAAGCTCCCAGAGCTTGGTATGCAAGATTGGATAGATACCTGACAAATCAAGGATTCAGCAAAGGCTCTGCCGACACCAATCTTTACTTCAAAGTGAAAGATAAAAAAATGCTAATAGTGGTAGTATATGTTGATGATATCATCTTTGGTGGAAATGAAGGCATGTGTAAGAGATTTACAAAAGAAATGAAAAAAGAATTTGAAATGTCCATGATTGGAGAGTTGAATTTATTTCTTGGTCTTCAAGTAAATCAAATTGATAAGGGGATATTCATTTCACAATCTAAGTACATGAAAGAGTTGTCGAAGAAGTTTGGAATGAATGATTCCAAACCAGTTAGTACTCCTATGGTAACCAAATGTAAGCTGAGTAAAGATGATGAATCTACTAAAATTGATCAGAGCAAATACAGATCTATGATTGGTGGGTTATTGTATCTTACTACTACTAGACCGGATATTATGCATGCAGTATGTCTAGTTGCCATATTTCAAGCATATCCTAAAGAGGCACATGTCACAACATTAAAGAGGATATTTAGATATCTTAAAGGGACACCGGATTATGGCTTATGGTATCCTAAGGGTGTTGATTTCACTTTGAATGCTTATACTGATGCAGATTGGGTTGGATGTGTGGATGACCGGAAGAGTACCAGTAGAGGTGCTTTATTTCTTGGTGGAAGATTGGTTTCATGGTTGAGTAAGAAAAAATACTCAGTTTCTTTATCCACTACATAGGCATAATATATTGTTGCAACATCTTGATGCACATAGGTTTTGTGGATGAAGCAAACTCTTAAAGACATTGGAGTAATAAGTGATGAGCCTATTTCTATTTTATGTGACAACACAAGTGCTATAAACATTTCAAAGAATCTGGTTATGCATTCAAGAACAAAACACATATCTATCAAATATCATTTCCTAAGAGAAAAAGTGTTGGAGAATGAAGTCAGGTTGGGTATGTGACAACAAAGGAACAAATTGTAGATATGTTTACTAAGGCTCTTCTGAAGGATACTTTTGAGTATCTTAGGGAGAGGTTGGGGGTCATTGGCCCTCCAAACTAGGTGCACATGAAGGTGCATCAATCCAGTGAATTCTTATATTCTTCATTTATTTGGATTAATGAATGGGTCTACTCCAAAAGGGGGAGTAGAAAAGGTTTTCATTGTTGCAGTATGAGTTGAATGGGTTCACTCCTAAGGGGGAGTAATAAGAGATTTTTTATCTTTGCCATTGATGTCAAAGGGGGAGAGAAAGTCATGTGACAAACAGTAGTAGAGGAAGAGAATGTGTTCTCCCGAAATATTGTGTAGGATGTTGTCTTTGATGGTTTTTCACATCATGTGTTGCCATCAATGAAAAAGGGGGAGATTGTTGCAAGTATGAGCATTTTGGTGGTGTTGTCATTAATGTTGTCATTGATGTCAACATAGTTTAGTATATTGTAGATTATACATGTATAGTTGAGATACTATTGAGATGTTGTGAGTACATGGAGCTATCCTTATGATGTTGTAGATGTGCTAAATTGATGAGTTTCCAAGTGCTTTTAAGAAAATTAATAAAGAGAGAAGTCAGAGTTATGGATGTGTTTAGAATGTGCTTCAGTATGTGCTCCGCATTTCTCCTGTGTTGATCATATGCTTGTGCAGATTTGAAGGTTTGCTAATGGTTATTTGATGGTGATATCTACTGATTTGCAGCTTCTAGTTTGATGAAGTGTGAAAGTTACGTTCACCATTGTGTGAACTACTCTGGCAAAGTTGGTCTTCTGTGGACTAGGAGAAATGTTTCTACTCTGCATTCCTTCATTGTTCTATTTCAGATCTTCCAGATCTGAAATGTGTCTTACAATGGTGTTCTCTTGGTTTTGGAAAAGATGCATGTGGTTTGGTGATCCAGCAGTCCAGTTTTAGAGTTGTATGTGTTTGCATAGTCTGGATGGACTAATGGAAGGAGTTTGGTGTTCAAAGATTGTTGCACTTGTTGTGGATGTATCTAAAGGAACTTGAGATGTGTTCTCGTGCATAATGAATCATTTTGCATCATCCATGTGCTATCTTCTTGTTGGGAATCGTGTACATCAATGTTCATTTGTGTTTTCATTAGGTTTGGATGACCTGATGTTTACATTTCATATGAATAATTAAATTTAATTAAGGAAGTGTGTGGTTGATTTGAGACATTATTTTTGGGTCTTGGTTAAGTGTTTAATTGGTCCACTCTCATTCCTTTCCACCATGGGAATGTTGAGTTGCCGACCTAATTTGAATTTATGAAATGAGGCGCATGTGGCTGACCTTGGACAAAGTTTCTAAGGATGAAGATGGTATAAATTCAATTCAAATTGGGAAGAATTGGATGATGATACAAGTGACAAAGTAAGCCATAAATCAAAAGAGCAGAAGTGTGTGAAAGTGAGTTGAGGCAATAGTACTTCATTATGTTACATTCTTGAAGGCAGTGAGTTGAAGCTTTTTGAAATCTTTTAATCAAGGCTGTGGATGTGTGTTAATTGTTGTGGTGGATCTTTTGTTCTCTTTTGTATCAATAGGCAATGAGCCTCCCTGTTGGACAGTGAGTCCTTTCTATAGGCATTGAGCCTTTGTATTTGGATAGTGAGTCATCTTTTGGGCAGTGAGCCTTTGTAATCGGTTTTGCTAACTCTTTATATTGTGAGTTAATCCTCACCGTGGTTTTTCCCTTATTGAGTTTTCCATGTAAAAAGTTGGTGTTCATTGTGTTGATTTTACTTTCTTTTATTTATGTTTCATGTTCATACTTAATAACAGAAAAGTGTGGTTGTGGAATTGATAAGTGTTGAAGTTTTAAGTTTGAATTTTTGTGACAACTGATTCACCCCCTATCAGTTGCCCTGTGCCTTTTAATAGGAAACACATTTCAAGAAGTGTTAAGTTTAGTGTAACATTTAAAATCAAGCCTCGAGACCTAGGTGGGACCCATATGCCCAAAGGGGCATATGAGTCCTAAATCCCTAGATATGGAACACAACCAAAAACATTAAATTATGACTTTCCATTCGTTAAATTCCAAGATTATCCTTAGAAAAATGTATTTAATTAGGCTTGTTTGGCATAAAAAATCCATGTTTTAACAGGGAGGGTCCAAACAAGTGTGAAAATGTAAAGGGATATATTTTTCTAAACTACATGTAGCCCCCACTTTAGTGAGAGGATGACCTTGCATCAAACTCAAACTAAAGTAGACAAATTTGCATCATGAGGGGTCCAAGTGTACCAATGCTAGTGAGATATGATGACAACGATGAAGAGGGTTGTGCAAGCCTCAAGGATCAAGATCCTATGTCAGACCAACATAGGCACAAAGGAACACACATGTGAATGATGTATGAAGCAACAATAAGGTACATGCATACACTATCAAAGACATAAAGAAGAAAGAAAAGGAAAAAGAGAGGTGGATCAAGCCTCGAAAATCTACCCAACACGATGTGGACCAGGTCTAAGTTTTTTGTCTGAAAAATGTTTACAAGTGGAACATGATGTCTACTATACAAACAAAGCATGTGCTCACAAGGGCTAGTGGAATCTAGTATCCACTAGGTGAGCCCCCAGAGACACATACACACATAGTTGGTATGTGCTCACACACACAAGCAAGTGGCTTTGGGAAAGTCATGCCTAAGGTTGGATCCAATACGTACTAACCATACCAAAGCTATACCTCTTGATAACTTTGATAAGGCACCACACAACACGGACAACAAGACTCACAAGGAAAGAAAAACTTTGTATGGTAACACCCATGAACAAACACAATGGCTCCATAGGCAATCAAAGTGTGTTATGCAAGGTGGCTATATAACAGTTACTGTAAATATAAAATAGTGTACAAGGTACATTCAAAGGGGTTTTGCTTAGTTAATGTAAGGTCTCCACTTAGGAAACCACTAAGAGGAATATAATATGCTAAGATAGATCAGGCTCTTGAAGGACATCACACCCAATGTCACCACAAAGAGAAAGACGTGTCGCATGAAGTAAAAAGACTACACAATAAAATATGAGTTGTAATTGAAATTCAAAAGAATAATGCCAATGTATGCTCCCACTTTAAAGGAATTGTTAAACACCATGTTCTGAGCAATTACTTTAAAGTAGCAAATGATAAATGCTAAAAGGACATGAGAGCTTATTTGGAAAGCCCTATGTCACACATATGTTTCCAATAAGCTACATCATGAAAAAGGGTTTCCCCCACAATGAAATCCCAAAATAACACATAAGGGATCCATGGATTTGAGGTCAGTGTATATATTTGCTACAATATTGTTAAGAGAGCTAAAAAATGTCATCATTCCCCAAATACTCATGGAACAGGAAGAATGACACATAGAGAGTGAAAAAAAAGAAAAGCTTTTGGGTCAACATGGAAGAGACCTAAATGTCTTGATGCCTTGTGTCATCCCCAAAATTAAAACACAAGACAAAGAAAAGATAAAGATTTATGATATATAAAATAATGTAGGTACAAATAGATGAATGTCACAAGAGAGATACATCAAACAGAACAGTACGAGAGATCACATTATCCACATGAAATCACACATAACATGAAAAAAAAATAAGACAAGACTATTAAGGCACATGTGATTCAACCTATAGCAGATCGTTTGCATCCTAATATTGTTCATTGTATGCAGAAGGTAGACAACTAGCCAAAGGGAAAATAGGAAGTGTGGTACTAGGAGCATCACCAAGTTCAACATGCAGTGAGTCACTCTTTGCAGGAGGATCATCGCAGTTGTTATTGTCTAAGCTCATAAAAGAAGAAAACAATAAATTCAATTCATTATGCACTTTGTCATCAATTTTATCAATCTCATCATCATCATCCAAGTTAATCACAACGAGAGGTAAAATGATAATGTCCAAAGAAGGTGCTAGTCCATTTTGTGGTTGTGAAATAGAATCTTTTTGTTGTGGCGAAGAGGGAGACTCGTCGTGTATTGCTTCACTTAAGTTTGGATGTTAATTTTATTTGTTATTCTCTTTGTTTAACCTTCAAGCAATAGCACAATGTCTACACCTATGCTCTCCAGAATTTCTATTTCTTTTGGTATGATTTTCAAGTTGTGTTTGTGTAGGATTTGGTTTATCAACCATAGGTTTATTTTCTTCCCTTAGAGGAAGAATGGAAGGAACCATGGGAGGTCATTCAACCACTCTCTTTAGCTTTGTAAACTTGTTTTTATCTTAGGAGGCATGACAAGATTTTTTTGGTTGTCTCTTGGTCATTTTTAGGAGATAGGAAAAGGATTTGTCTTGGGTTGGTCTTCAATACTTGGAAGGGATTTTGGTTCAATCATGGATTCGTCAAGGATAGGAGGCTCAATCATGGGTTAAGGCATGTTTCAAAGGCATAATTCTATTATGCATTTTTCCTTAAACTTTTGATGGCATTTGAAAATAAAATCTTCACGAGGTTTAATAGGTTCAATAGGTTAAGGACAAAATAAATCCAATGAAAAATTCTCACGCGAAGACACAGGATTAAAGCCACTATGGTGCATAGTAAATATCTCATTGTCAGAGGGAAACTTTAAACATTTATGCACAACCAACGAGACGGCTTCCATGGAGCATAGCCATGGATAACCAAGCTTCACACAAAATTGATCCATTGTTGGGATGATGGAGAATGATACATCTAATTGTTTTAGTCTAACTTTTAAAGGAAGGGTGATCAAACCTATCATAGGGCAAGCAAAACCATTGTGCATTTTTATCCATGGTTTTGATTTATCATATATATCTTGATAAAGTTCATGCACAAGTAAACATTCTTCAGTGATTGCATTCTCTCCATAGATGGGATCAATTAATATCCCATTAGTGGGCTTGTCATTGATTTGGCCGACTATGTAAAGAGGACCATTAGGTGCCCTTTTGATTATATCTTTTGATGAGAAAGCAATGTCAAGAGGTATTTTAGTTTGGCCCTTACAAGGGTGAATTTTGATCAATCCAACCATATTATCCATAGGAATTTTTTCATTAGTTTCCATGCTATCATCAAGGTTTGAGCAAGAAGTTGAGTCCACATTCGGGGGAATGGTCATTTTTCAACTTTAAAACAAATAGCTATTCATTTTTCAAAATAGGTAACCATTTTGATGTGTGTACCTGTTCCAAAAGGTTTGAAACTCACAACAGATTTTTTCATTTCAATTTAGGCTTAGAAAAGGCTTGGTAACCCAACACCTAGGCTTAGACCTACAAGTACAAGGTAAAGGCAATTTTGAGAGAAAAAACTAACTCTGGCAATATGGCTGATAGACTTGTTTTTCGAATCAATCTATAAAATTAAAACCCATTAGAGAACACAATGTCTAGTTTCCAAATATATAATTTTTATTAAGATTAGATTATATTTGTTATTTTTTAATTAATTTCTAAGAAAAGTAGTCCTTAAACTTGAAATATCAAGGTTTTTTTTTGTTTTAATAACTTTTTTAAAGTTAAGTTTCTTGTAAAAAAATATTATATGGAATAAATATTCAGATAAACACAATGAAAAAAATGGATTCAAAAAATGTTTCTTTTAGGTCCAATTATGTTGTCTTACACGTTGATTTTTAAAAACAACAATTAAGCCCAATAAAAATTCAATTAAAAAAAATATTCAAAAAAAATTACAAAAAAAATTCTTCATCAATATTCATGTTGTTAGCTCTCTTTCCAAAAAATGAATTAGAAAAATACGTTTATTTGGTTCAAAAAGTTGTGTCCGTACGCGTGCATGTTATGGTAAAAAAAAGGGACTTTTAAAAAGTGGTTTTTATACATCCCTATCAAAATTTAATTTCTATACTATGGGTATTTGAATAAATTACATATTTGGAAACTAGATTCAAAATTAAAAATTTAATATTACTGACATTTTTTAAGATTCATTGTGTAAGTGCCTCAAATTTTCAATCCAAGTGTGACAATTTCTAAAAAACAGCAAAAACACTTCCACTTTTTGAGCTTTTGGCGGACCCAACTTCTTGCATCAGCCCATCATTCACGTCAATATTCATCACATCATTTTTAGTTTCACTAGCTTTGACAAATGAAATATTATGATTTGGCATGGGGTTGGTAAAGATTTGCAAGTTTTGGTTGGGAGGGGCATGAGCTTATTACCTCGATCATTGACACTTCCAATTTGAATATGATTGGAATCAATAAGGTCTTGCACCATGTGTTTAAGATGCTTACAGTGTTTGGTATCATGTCCATTTTGACGGTAAAAATGACAATAGGAATTTGACCTAAAGTTTAGAGCTAATGGCTTAGTAGGATTAGGAGTTCTAACGAGAGGTAAGGAAATCAAGTTCTTTTCTAGAATTTGTAACATGGTGTTATGGAGGGTATTAGGTAAGGGATTAAATTGTCTATTCAGATCCCCAAATGTAATTTGTCTTCTTTATGGAAGCCACATGGGTATCAACATGTTGGGTTGGTTGAGGGGGATTTAGTTGAAAAAAGCCTTTATTTTGTTTCCTAAAACGTTGGTAATTGTTTTGTTTTGTGGATTTTTACTTTTTAGGATGGCTAGAGGTGGGTTTTGTTTCACGACTACTAACCAAGTTTTGTTAATCATGAAGAGTAGTACACAAGTGTATGAAGGAAGGAAATTTAATCATGCCAAGCTTATCTTGCATCTTAGTTTGTAAGTTCTCAATGAAAATTCATTGAAGTGAGGATCATGAATTTATATGTTGATTTGTGAATAAAGCAATTGGTAGCATGAAATGAAGTTAGTAACCTTGTCATCATCCTTTTGCTTACATCTCATCAAATCAACTAAGGTCATCTTATGGATCATGTGCACCTAGAAATGGTTAATAAAGGCCTCATCAAGTTCATTGAATGAACAAATTGAGTTATTTGGTAATGAGGAAAACAATTCTAAAGTGGTATATTTCAAGGACCTAGGGAATAGTTTAGCCAAGAGTTTATCTTCAGAGATGAAATCACTGCATGGGATTTTCAAAATGGAAACATGGCTAATAGGATCTCCTTTCCTACCATATTTCACAAATTGGGGAACTTTTTCACCTTGTGGTATTTGTTCTCTCAACATCTCCAAGGATAAGGGATTGGTTTTGATGTATTGCAAAGGTTGACCATTATTGTTTTGACTTAGAGTTGTGACTTTTTTTTGGAGAGATGCCATGCTTTGCAAGAGTGTTTTAATGATAGCATCATTGTTGTTGTAAGGTGGAGTGGTGTATGTATGTAGACGGAAAGTGAATTATAAATTTGTGAGGGAGGATGTTTGAGGAGATATTATATTCGAATTCACAAAGCTAGAAGGACTCCCTCTGGAAATACCTAAGGAAGTGTTCACCTTGCTAGTAGGTTGAATGGTTTTGGCTTCTTGAGTACTAGTGTATGTAGGAATGGAAATGGGTATTGTAGAAGGAGGAATTGAAGTTCCAACTTGGTTTTGGGTACACCCCAAATCTTGAGTACAACTAGTGATGGTAGGGATAGTGTTGTTAATATTATGCACTTTGGTTGTAGGAAGTGAAGTAATGGGAAATGAAGTAGGTATACTATGATACATAGGTTCAATTGATTGTCAACACTATTAGGAAGAGAGATAAAAAACCCAAGATCCACAGTAAATGGTATATTACGGGATGACATGAGTCTCGAACTATGTCTAACATTAGTATTGTTAATAGCACACCAAGTTGTAAAGCTCATACAAGTTTTACAAACTTAGTGTGCAAACCCAAAATGGAAAGAGGCTTAAATTGCAATGAAATGACCTAGAATGAAATGTGTAAATGCAATTTTTAGATTCTAAACAAGGTAATTTGATTATTACACTATGCCACAATCTGAAAATGAAATTTTGTAAATGAAATTTTGAACTTAGGCAATGCAATAAATGAACCAAATTAAGCTAGATCTAATGAAATGAATGAAACAGAAACTCAGCAAACTGAAACAGAGATCTAATAACAGCAAAAAAAAGCACAAAAATAAAGTTTTTGATGTTGTAAAATGCAGATGCAGACCTGATTCAAGACTAAATCACCCAGGTGGGAAAATGAGTCCCACTAGGGTTTTTGACAGGTTTAGATAGTGAAAATCAAACAACATAGAATACCCAAAAATCTAGGGAAAAAGACCTATACAAGTACTAAACCACCTAGGTGGGCGAATGAGTCCTAGATTAGGGTTTTGAAACTAGATTCAACAAATTCTGAATTGATTTTAGCGTGTCTAGGTTGTATGCTCAATGACTATTTATAATTATAGATTTCCAATTGAATTAAATGATTCAAAATGCAACCTATATGCACTTGTCACTAATGCAATGTTTAGAAGCCCTAAATAAAAATTAACTAATGCAAGTCTAATGCAAAGTTAATGCAAACTAAATCTAGGACTACAATTTTCTAAAAATCAGAAATTCAAGGGTCCAAAGGTCGGGTTCACCAAAATGAACCAAAGGAAATAGGTGTCGAACCTTTTGGGGAGATGGAACTTGGACCTATTTCACACTTTAGTTCATTAGGAACCTAGATCCCTCAACCAAGTGACTTGATTGAGGGAAGGAATAGGGGGTTTCTTTATGTGATTGGATGGGGGTTCACCATTAAATGAAGCTTCAAAGGATAAATGCAAACATGTATGCACAAAACCCTAGAAACTTGAAAGCATGAAATCGGGTTGACAAAACAAAATGGAACAAAAAAGTACCTAAAAGAATGATGGGGTGAAAGCAAGGTCTGAAACTCTGAAAATCTACCTTTTGAAGTGCACTAGGTGCCAGACTAGGAGATTTAGTCTTGCTACAAGATTTTTGGATAGAATTTGGAATCTAATTGTGACTAATCAGGATATGCAGAAAGCTGATAAAAAGGGTATACTGGGACTCATATGCCGAGGACGGAAATTTAGTCCCATTACTAGGGTTTGACTAATATTTTTGTAGCCTCTAGCAATATTTTGTATCTTTCATCTTGTTTGATCTTCAAGTTCTAAAGTCTGAATTATGGTTTGTAGGTGAGTTTCCATGAAGATGAAAACTTTTGTAACTTTGTCTTCAAAGGATCTTCAAGCTCCAATTCACCTATATCAAACCCTTGGAATGAAGGCTGCAAACTTGTGTGAAATGGATTCAATGGATGTGGATCTTGACTCTTGATTGAATGCTTGAAGCTTTGTCTTGAATTCTTTTTTGAATCATGAAACATACATTGAACAAATGTTAGCTCACAAACACACATAATGCATGAAGACTTTGACATGATGCTTGAATCTTGAATGTAGCTCCAAATACTTGATGATTTTCTCTTGAATTCTCTTGTAAACTCTTGTGTAATCTTAGGATGCTTGAAGACTTGCTAGTTTGTTCTCCTTAAAATTGCTTAGATGAAATTATATGAAATAACCTTTTATTTATACTTGTTTATACCTAATTTCCCGAAATTACAAGACTACAAGCTGACATTCAAAATTTGAATCTAAGGATAATAAATCCTGCCAAGAAATTGATTTAGAATAGGTCCTAGGTTAAAGTAGGACTTATATGTTAGGTTGGGTGTATGAGTCCTAGTGGCTCAAACCTTGGACACACATTTCAAGAAGTGTTAAGTTCAATGTAACATTTAAAATCAGGCCCTGAGATCTAGGTGGGACCCATATACCCAAACGGGCGTATGATTCCCAAATCCTTAGATATAGAACACAACGAAAAACATTAAATTATTATTTGTCATTCGTTAAATTTTGAGATTATCCTTAGAAAAATGCTTTTAATTAGGCTTGTGCATGCAAAATAGGACTAATTAGGGCATAAATAAGCCATGTTTTAACAGGGAGGGTCCAAACAAGTGTGAAAATGTAAAGGGATACATTTTTCTACACTACATGTTTTAATGGTATATATGTCATTAAGTTGGATATGTTTTGTTTGAAGGTTGCATCAAATCATATAGTGTGCATAGCATGTATGTTCATCCATCAATGTCTCTTGTGCATGATGATTGATCCAGTGGATATTTTCAGTGAAAATTGAAATGTCTCCAATACTCCATATTTTAGCACCATTAGAAAGGGTTTGATGTCCTGATTCTAGCGCAACTTGAACGGGGCAAAAAGGAGTCCGTTTGCACAAGTTATGGCCAGTCAAACCTTGGGTCAAACTGCCATCAAGGGGCATCCAGAAAGTGGAAAAAAATGATTGTCTCAAAAATTGACGGAAGCAGTTTCAAATTGAAGAGCTCGTCGAGACAATTCTGACAATGTTCGTTTCATCGAAATCTGATGTCGTATGCTAGAGATATTGGCAGTCAAAGTTCGGTTGACTAGAGGGTACAACTGATGATGTCATCATGCTGACGTGTCATTCCGTACTGTACGGACAGAGGTGGAGCATTGGAAATCTGACATGTGGCATCCATGTACAGACCAATCAAAGGTTGACACGTGTCCATCCGTACACCATGGCATCTGAGTTGGCACACAAGTCATCGGCCTCGTCAGCGGTTCAATCAGTAATGACGTGTCGTCCTCGGTGAATGAGCATTAACCACGTGGCACCCTCCTAATGCAACACGTGGCACTGTTGCAACCTTGCATGTTCGTTGATTTTTTTTGGTTAAAAGAAGGGTTTGTTAGAAGGCTTGAACCTGTGACTTGTCGCGGGCTAGCCAACAGCCCGACCATTACACAAGGACAGGTTGTTTACACTGAATTTAGCATGGGTTTATTTTGTTTCGTTGTTCAGCGAATTTTGTGGCTAAAATGTGGCCGGTCGGGTTGGAACCCCCAACCACTTGTATAACAAAAGTTAGGACTGCCAATGCATCACCGAAAACATTTAATATGTATATGTGGATGTTTGTATTTAAAGATTGTTAAAAGCCGAATGCTTTAGTTTTAAAAAACAAATTCCCCTAAAAATTATAACCAACAACCTCTTTAATCCTTTTTAAGGGATTAGGTATAACTCCCCTAAACTATAACAATAATCCTTTTATGGATTAACCAAAAAAAACTTCCCAAATAACAATAAGCCCAAAATGATTAATAAAAAGGGCTTAGAATGATTATAGGGGATTTAATAGAGATTTCTATGTAAATTGGGGGATTTAGTTGTTTTTAGGGGGGATTTGGAAAATATTGCAAAATCATATGGTTTTTATCATATTGGGTTATTTTTTTGTATTTAAAGGGGAGAGAGTGAGTGAGTTTGGTACTCATAATTTTCAAGTGTGAAACTCAGATTTTGCAAATTAGAGAAACAGGTGATAGGTGTTTTGAATGAAGAGTTGTAAGGAGATTTTTGAGCCATTCTTGTACATCGGAGTTTTGTTATGCTGCCGAAGTGCTTGAAGGAATGGTCTTGGTGCTTTGTACTTGATTTTTGGAGATTAATCGGATCGGTCATACTCTATTGGAGCCGACCTGGAGACGTAGTCACGTTTGTGGCGAACTCCGTAATCAAACGCTGTTTGCACATTCTATCTTCTTCTCTCTTAATTCTCTTTATTTCACCTTAAGTTTGATGCATAATTTTGTTAGTGTATGCATGTATTAAAATTCCGCAAAGTTTTTTTTCAATTAAGCATTCAAAACGCAATTTAGCCTAGATCCGTTTACAGATCAAGTTTTGTATGATTATTGTGTGAAGGAACATAGCATATTTTTCATTAGATTGTATGGGTTTTTGTAGAATGCTTATTCATGAAACATGGTTCAATAAGTTTCACTCTTGTACATGATGTTTGAATGGATTCTACATGAAGGGTCTAATGGCACATATGGCATTGAGTTGTATGGTTTTTATTTTAAGGTTGCATCAACATTATATGATGTGCCAATAAATTTAAAAATAAAAAAAATAAAAAAATTATATGGTGTGCCTAGTGTGATTGTTCATGCATCATGGTTGATTGGCACTAACTCTTTTGAATGATGATTTCATGGATCTTGTGTGAAGGGTCTAATGGGATATATCATTGAGTTGTATGGGTTTTGTTTGAAGGTTGCATAAAAATCCTATAGTGTACATAATGTGCTTGTTCATGCATTATTTCCTCTTTTGCATGATGATTGTATGAATTTTGTTTGGATAATCTTAGCATAAATGATATTTAATTGAACAGATTTTATTTGTGGTATGTTTTTTGATGCAACATGTTTCAATCATTTTCACTCGTATGCATGATGATTGTATGGATTTTGCATGAAGGTTCTAAAGGCATATATGTCATTGAGTTGTATAAGAGTTTTAAGTCTACATCTAAATTCAAGGGTATGTCTAGTGTGCTTGTTCATGCATCAAACCTGAGTGACATTAGCTCTTATGCATGATGATTGTATGGATTTTGAAGGAATGATTTAATGATATACTTATCATTGAGAACTATATGAGTTTTCTTTGAAAGTTGTAATTTGGTATATATTCCATTGATTTGTATGGGTTTTGTTTGAAGATTTCATCAAATTCCTATGTTGTTCATGTTGTCTACTATTTAATAGTCATTGGTAACTAATAAAGGTTTGGCTTTGATAGTTTTTTGTTTTTTGTCATTTATACCTAAAGAAGGTGTTGATCTTATTAACCTTAGTTAAGTCTTAGTGAAAGGAATTTTTTTAATAAAACTTATTTCAAGTCTCATTTCCTACGTCCAAAAGAAAAAAGGAATGCTTCACATCACATGCATTGGAGGGAAAATTTCTTGATTGAAGTTTTAGTTTTGATAAGCTTAAATTCCTCTTTGAACTTTCTAGGGTTTTATCATGAGGAAACTCTTCTTGTTGCAAAAAAATTAGTGGTGACCATCAATACTTCAATTTCTTGAAGTTCATTACAGAGAAAATTGGGTGTTTGATTATCTTTTAGTTGAAGACAATGAGTTAAAGGAAGTTGCAAATCCTCTTAAGTCATGGGTTTTCAATCACACACAACCATGCAGCCTTCCAGAGTTAAATATTTGGAGTTCATTATGCACAAAGGTATGTACACTTCTTTTTAATTTCATGTACTATTATTGACATAAAGATGTGGCAAGAGATTGTATGTCATGAAAATATTCTTTTGTGTTGCACTAAGTGTGGGTTTTAAAAGTTTAAAAATACCATATTGAAACCCTAAGCAAACATAAAGTTTGAAAAATGGAAAATACATCCCTTTCAATAAGTTATACCCATTCATTTCAAAGACTAATGGATCTTTGATGAGCCACAAATGATAGTCCAGGAGGCCAGGAAAATGAATGCACTATATGCCATGAATGAAGAACAAATAACAAGGGTCATAAAAAGGAGCAATAAAAGTCAACAAGCATGACAATCACCTTGTAATAAAAGGATAGATATGAACGATCATGCATGGAAAGAGATAGTAATGACAAATTATAAAATACAATCTTGGTGGTGTCATTGGGTTTGATGTCCTCCAAGAGTGTGACCTTTCTTGGCATATGACTTTCCTCTTAGTGGTGATGCTACACATTCCCTAAGTTGTGAATCTTTTATCCTAGACTTGTCCTCTCCTAGAGACATTAGGCACGATTTTCCCTAAGAGAAGACCTTACATGAACTAAGAAAAATCCCTTTGAACATGTCTATTTATATTTTTTTTCATAAGTGTTTATCATAACACACTTTGTTAACCTTATGAAGTTTGAAGTTCATATATTTGTAGTGCCTTACTGAAGTTATTAGAGGTATAGATTTGGTATGGTTAGTACGATAAGAAGCCTGTAGACCTGGCATGACTCTCTCATTGTACGATGAGAGCCTATAGACCTGGCATGACTTCTCACTTAGCCACTCTTTGGGGCCTCACCTAGTGGACAACTTGATGTTCCATTAGCTCGTGTGAGTGTGCATTGTTGTTTTCATAGTGGACACTAACGTTCACTTGTGAATATTTTTGGAAAAATAGTTGAGGCTTGATCCATATTGAGTTGGACAAGTAGTCAAGGCTTGATCTGCCCTAAGTTTTTTCTCCTTTTATTTTAGTCTTTGATATTGTATGATTATCTTATCATTGTTGCATACATATGTTTTGATTGTCTAGTTTAGTGTGAGGTTGAGCATAGGGCCCATCCTCTCACTAAAGTGGGGGCTAAATGTAGTGACGAAAAAATGTATCCCTTGTTGAGAAATGTGACTCAAATTTACTGGCTTGATCAACTTCCTGGAGCAATTGTGTTTTCCTCCTTCATCGCACTGAGTTAATTCATTGGTTTTCAAGTTTTTCTAATTGAAGTCACGGGGTTCTACAGTTTCATAACCTCCTAACTTAGTGACTATGAAGAGAAGGCCATGTCCCTTTGTTGTCGACATGTCGTGGCTTTTGAGAACTTTTCAACCTCTGACATGAGGTTTGGAAGTTTGAGTTTGGAGCAACATAGTGATCCCTTTGTTGTCGGCGAGTTGCGGGTTCTAGGAGCTTCACAACCTCCGACATGAGGTTTTGAAGTTCATTTTTTCAGCAATATAGCGACTTGGATGTCGATGGATGTGGGGATCATTTGGGCCCTAATAAGGATGGTGGATCATGACAAAGGCCCAAAAGTGGTGATTACATGGAGGACATATGGCATGTCGGCCCATGTGCTTGATGAACATTGGTGAGACAATAATGAACGTCTCTTCAACTGGGCGGCATGGTGTTAGGTGGATAATCCTAAGTTTGATGATGGAGATTTGTTTGATTGCTTATCCAACAACCATAAATGTTGGATGATGAATTGTGCCTCAAGGTGTGACTCTAAAGGGGTGTGGTAGTTGAAGGGTCGAAAGGGGATAGAGAAAGTCTATCTAGAGAGTGATGATTACCTAAGGGGCTAGCTGAGAGGCTAGGTAGCCGAGAGAGAGAGGAGGATGATATCGATGAAGAGACATGAATCTCGTAGAAGGTGAATGTTGAGCGGCTATGTGATAGACAGGCTAAGAGGCTGGTGGTCGGGCCATGAGGCTATGTAGTTGAAAGAGATGTATCTCAAAGTGAGAGGTGGTCGCGATGGGTTATGCTACCGGATACTTTTTAGAATGGAACAAGATGTAAATATCCTATAAAGGTTGTGAGCCTGAATTGTATTGTAACTATATTTTTCTTGTTGAATAATGCAATGGCGATCTAGGCTTTTGGAGTGTGGTATTTTTTACCTGTAAGGGTTTTCCCCATGTATATCTGTGTTCATTTTTTTTGTTTCATCTTTCATGGTTGTTGGTTCTATTTGTTGAATCTGTTAATGGTGTTGTTGAAACTGGTTGTTTTGCATGAGTTTCTCTCAAAAGGATCAATGTGGGAAATGAACTATGTCTGTTTCTGCTTTATGGCATAGTAGTAAATGTCTTTGAGGTGATCTAATGGAATTAGATTACTGAAGGCACTGCTATTCTCAAATGCATGTTCTAAGATGACTGATATTTTCCCGAAAAGTGGTATCAGAGCCATCTTCTAGGATGTGTTTCTTCCTAGTGTGTTGTTGGTTCTGAGAATTCCTTCTATAAAAATTTCTTAGTCTGTCAAGCTTGAGGAAATAGGGAGGAATCAACTGATGTATTGATCCTTTGGTGAGTAGAAATTCTTGCTTTTCTATTTAAATTTTTTGAGACAACACGCAACATGGAAGATGGTGATGATGGAGAAACTAGAACTAGTTATACTGGAATGTCATGATCTGAGGTTCCTAGTTGGCAGTGGTATAACCCTGATGTATGGGGTAGAATATTTTGCTTCGTGGTTGTGTTGTAGCAAAAGCTTTCATATTGGGTGTTTGTGTGAGGAGCTCCCTGATGAAATGGAGAAGTTTGGGTTGTTGTTTAGTCACGAAGTAATGTGCTTATGCTAGGTGTTTTTCCTGGTATTGGAAGGCATAGTTTTATGGTACCCCGAGTGTAAGTAGGCTATGGAGTTGATCATTGGATGATCTGGAAGCTTATGAAATAGCTTGCCTCTCTTGAATGCATGTGCATGTCGGTGGTTTTGGAGGTGGCTTGAAATGATCCTGTTGTTCCTGAACTATTGTTTCCTTTTAAGGATGTTTTGTACTTGCATGGCTTTGTGGTTTTGCAGGTTATACATGGTCAAACAAAACTTGTGGTTATGTGGAGTTTTTGTTAAGCTATTTTCTAGACCTTGGCTTTTGGGGTGTGACTGGATGAGATAGTTGGAGTTCGACATGGTTTGAGGTGTGATGCTTTCTCTACATGGGAGTGTTGGTATGTGATTTTTCAATCAACATTCTTGTGGTGGTGCTTGGTGCTTTCCTAGACTATGGTGCTCATTGTGGACATGATTGGTAACTTATATATGAGCTTGGTCTAGTGTTTGAGTCAAGTTGTCTACGTTTTTATTCTCTTTGAGATCTCAATTTTGTAGTTTCAAGTGCAATGATGGATTTGCATGTTTATGTTGAATGGATCTATAGGTTGTGTATTTTTGTGGGTTGTCTTTACCTACATGTTTCTCGAAAGTGGATTGTCTATATCCATGAGGTTGATTCAAAGTTGATGCAAACTTGTTAGTTGGCCTTGTCTTTGGTCACTTGTGCATTGGTTTGGTTTCTTTGAGATGTGAGGATGGATGGTGTTGAGTACCTGGATAGTCAATTATGGGGACTTGTATCATGTGTATCACAATTTCATGGATAGCTTGGGTACATAGGTTTGTGTAAGCTCTTGATAGTGATGGTATTTTTTTGCTTGGTTTGGAGATCTTGGTGTCACTTAGTATTGTTTTCAGAAAGACATGTTGATGAGTGGACCTAGAGGTTTTTCAATTTAGTAGATGTTTGCTCATGATGCTTGGAAATCTCAGTTTCCACAGTTCAGTGGGAGCTTTAGAAATGATTGTGGATTCATCACTTGTTGATGGATAGTCTTCTCTCATGTTGCAGATGTTACTAGGAGGAGCTCTTAGATCTTGTTGTTGTAGAAGGGTTATTTTGCATTTGCATGGACACTATTGGAAGATGTGTAACATATTGGATCCATGGAGGAATCTTGTGAGTCTTTGGATGAGGCGTCGGTGGTGCTTGACAGGTGATGTTGGTCTAGAGTTTGTTTTTTCATGTCATGATAGAATCTTGTTTGCACATTAGAGTTTTGGCATGATGCATTGCTCTTGAGACCATGGTATGTTCATTTGGAGCATGGGATCTCCTAAGGGGGATGTTTAGATCATGATATCATGATAAGTTTGTAATTCAGATGATTGGAGTGTTGACAGTGGTCTAGTAATTCTATATGTTTTGGGTGCATTGGTCATATGCTTGAGAAGTTCATGTTAGCGCAGTGATGCATTTGGAGTTTAGCATGAGATGATCAGTTGCAGGTACTCATGGATACATGGAGAATAAGGTGAGGTTGTATTTCTCTTGACATGAGAGAAGTGTTATTGATAGTTACTCTTGGGAGATTTTAGCAGAAAGTATGAGGAGCCTACACCTTAGTTGGGCGTGAATTCAATAGAGACCAATGAGAAGATTGCTCTTGGAGAAGTCATGATGGCTTGCATATCTTGGAGGAGCATTCTCGTTCCCCACTCTTGGTCTACTTGGTATTTTATCACTTGAGAGGTATTTTCCATTGTTTCTCTCAGGTGTTTTATGCTTTCTTTCATGGATATGGATCTTGAATTGCTATTAGATGATTCTAAAGGATTCATTGTGAGAGATGGATAACATGGTTATCTCCTTATGCATTGTGATTACTTTCATTTTTGTTGAGTTTAGGAGATGCATTGGGTGTATTTCCTAAGATGGGAAATGCAGTAGTTTGATCTTGTTGGAGAAGCTTACATCCATATATGTTGAGTTTGATCTTGGTGATTGAATAGTTGGGTGTTGTTATGCTTTTCTCTTGGGATTGTGAAGGAGATCATACTTAACACAGTTGGAATTTAGAGGTGTATGTAGAAGTATTTTCTACAGGTATATGATGTGCAGACTTTTCTCTTTGTGGTCTTGGTTATGGAGACTTATGGTGAGGGTTGTATAGTTTGTGCATATCATTGTGGATGGTTCCTTGAAACTACATGTTTACACTCTCTATGTGATGTTGTCGGTAGAATCGTTATGCCTCAATTTTTCAGATTTGGTATTACCCATGCAATGGGAGTTCCTAGATGTGTTTTGTATTCTTTGACTGGTTGGCACTTGGAGCTTGTGTTTTTTGTTGATGGGTTGGTTATGTAAGTGGCATGAGTTTGTTGATGTTGATTCCTTGGAGGTATGTGTGATTGGATGGATTAGCACTTGTTGTGGGTTCTATTTTTCAGTCGCGTCGGTTGATCAATTGGATGGGAGCAGTTAGTTTTTTGGTTGTTGTTCTAGTTGATGTTCTATCTTGTTTCTAGAGGGTGAATTCATAGTTGTGTTCTGGTTTGAGCTTTGAAGTTGATGTTGTGATGCTTCTAAATAGCTTGTGAGCACAGTGGAGTGGTGGCAATGTTGAAGCCTTTGTCATCTCTAGGATTTGATGCTTGTGTTCTTGAGATTGGTGCATATACGCCTTGGCTTGTTCCTCTTCCTATGGTGGATGGATGGAACTATTGCCTGAGTTGGTGAACATCTTGGATGTTGTTGTAGGTATCTTGGTTGGAGTGGAGAAGCATTGTTTAAGATTCTTGAGTTTTCTTTCGAAGGATCCAGTAAGTTCTTGGGAGATTGTTGAGAAATGTGACTCAAATTTACTTTCTTGATTGACTTCCTAGAGTAGTTGTGTTTTCCTCCTTCATCGCACCGAGTTAAGTCACTGGTTTTCAAGTTTTTCTAACTGAAGTCATGGGGTTCTAAAGTTTCATAACCTCCCAACTTAGTGACTATGAAGAGAAGGCCACATCCCTTTGTTGTCGGCATGTCGTGGGTTTTGAGATCTTTGCAACCTCTGACATGAGGTTCGAAAGTTCAGGTTTGGAGTGACAGAGCGATCCCTTTGTTGTCAGTGAGTCGCAGGTTCTGGGAACTTCACAAACTCCAACATGAGGTTTTTAAGTTTGGTTTTTCAGTGATATAATGACTTGGATGTCAATGGATGTGGGAACCACTTGGGACCCAATAAGGATGGTGGATCATGATGAAGTCTGACAAGTGGCAATGACATGGAGGACAGATGGAATGTGGGCCCATGTGCTCGATGAACATTGGTGAGATAGTAATGAATGTCTCTTCAACTGGGTGGCATGGTGTTAGGTGGATAACCCTTAGTTCAACAATGGAGATTTGTTTGACTGCTTATTCGATGGCTAAAAATGTCATATGATGGCATGTGGTTCGAGGTGTAACCCTAAACAGGCACAGTAGTTGAAGGGTCAAAAGGAGATAGAGAAAGACTATCTAGAGAGCAGAGGTTACCTAAGGGGCTAGCTGAGAGGCTAGGTAGCTGAGAGAGAGAGGAGGACGATATCAACGAAGATAAATGAATCTTGTAGAAGGTGAATGTTGAGCAGCTGTGTGACAGATAGGCTGAGAGGCTAGTGGTCAGGCTGTGAGGTTGTGTAGCCGAAAGAGATGTCTCTCAAAGTGAGAGGTGGTTGCAATGGGTTATGATATCAGATACTCTCCAGAATGGAACAAGATGTAAATCTCTTGTAAAGGTCATCAGCCTAAATTATATTGTAACTATATTTTTGTTGTTGAATAATACAATGGCGATCTAGGCTTTTGGAGTGTGGGGTTTTTTACCCGTGAGGGTTTTCCCCATGTATATTTGTGTGTTCATGTCTTTTGTTTCATCTTTCATGGTTGTTGGTTTTTTTTGTTGGATTTGTTAATGGTGTTATTGAAACTGTTTGCTTTGCATGAGTTTCTCTCGAAAGGATCAATGCGGGAAATGAACTATGTATGTTTCCATTTTATGGCATAGTAGTACGTGCCTTTGAGGTGATCTAATGGAATTAGATTACTGAAGGAACTACTATTCTTAGATGCCTATTCTAAGATGACCAAAATTTTCTTGACATCCCTTTATACTTTCTCACTTGTTTAGGCCCTCCTAGTTAAATTGGACTTATTTTTTCTTCAATTTAGTGCTCTACAATGTATTTATCTACACTTTCACACTTATTTATGGATCCCTTAATTAATTGAGCTTAAGTATGCATTAATTGTCCCTTTAATTCATTTTCCAAGCCTATTTAATTACATTTTCTGAAGGGAAAACTAGGCATTCATTAATGCCTAAACATAACATTTTACATGGAGCAATGTGTGTCCTAGGTTTAGGGACCTGGGACCCATTCGCAATCCTCCGTAGACCTTAGGACCTAAATTTAAATTATGTTTTTGATGGGATTTTAATGTCTCTAAGTGTATATTCAAAATTTGGCTTGTGATATTTAAAATTCAGGAAATTGAGGATACATACCTATAAATATAAGGTTATTTCACTAAGTTTCATCTAAGCAACCTAAGAATTTTTATGCAAGAATTCCTATAGAAAATTTGATGATCAAGAGAACTTTCAATGGAATTCAAAGGTAGATTTATTAGAGTTTTATTGCAGCAATCAAGATCCAATCATCATGTCAAATTCTTCTTTCATCATGCAATGTTTGTGGAGCTAACATTGTGGTGTAGGTTTCATGATTCGTTCAAGTACTCAAAGCATTATTTCACGCAAGATTCAAGATCAACTTCCACATCCATTTCATGCAAGTTGTAGACCTTCATTCTAGGACTTATTCAAGGGTTTGTTGAGTGGTAACATAGATTTTTTCATTCTTCGTTCCCTCTTTCATGTTTTTATTCATTTTAGGGTTTGATTACCAAAATGGGGTTTGACCAAGGAAAACCCCCATTCACCAAAAATAAATAATTTTTCCCTCTTATGTTGTGTTTGAAGATCTAGGTGGAAGAAAGATTCGAGATAGTTTGAAGAGAAAAATTGAAGAAGTTGACAAAGTTGCAAAGTTGTCATCTCACAAAAACTCAACTACATAAATTATTTTTGACATTTTGACTATAAAACCTGGACAAATTGGAAGATTTAGATCTGCATCAAAGGCTTCTAAAAGCCACAAAATCCCAGATCCACTTCGGTAAAGCACTTTTGGTGATAGGTAAACATCATTCTTCCCATCTTTGATCTACAATTTTATTTATGGTTATGTCAGTATTGAGCTTAATATTGTTGTTTCAAGAGATGGATTGCATTTTGGTGTTAGTTTATAATTTTTATTTTTTCTCCCCAAAGTGTTGTTTGACCTTGACCCCCTTTCTTCAATCATAAGGAAATATAAAGATTCCCATTTTGGATTGATTCACCTAAAGTTTGATAATCAATTCATTGTGTGGATCTCATTTCCTAATGAAATAAATGGAGAATCTATCTATTATCATTTTGGTGAACCCCTTTCTCTTCCAACCTATTTTTCATTGATTCAAATAAAATCTACAACATTTAACCCTAGTACATAAGTGCACTTGAAACTCAGTGGAATACATGCTATTAGACCAAACTGACATGCCATTAGACCAAATTGACTCATCATGAAACTCAATGGCATACATGCCATTAGACCAAACCAACATTCATGTAGTGTAAAGTTGCAAGGTACCTGTAACTTTTGTTTTGTTCATTGTGTGACCAAACCAAAAGTTCCAACACATTCGGATGGGTGGGTTTATGCTAGGAAAGGTCATGTTTCACACCCAAACATGCCTAAATAGTCTGAGCTACATTGTATCAACAAAGTTTGTTAAGAGACTAAAGTGCAAAAAGACAACAAACTTTGGCAACCTATTACTCGAAAACTATGGCACTTACAAACATTTTTTCTGAGGCTACGATATTACCTAGGGCTCCTCTATAATTACCTCTCTTGGTTTCTAAGATCTCTAAGGCATTTTCTCGTGGTTTCAAGTTTTTCAGTTGATGGAAAAAGCGTTAGATGCATGCAATGTAAAGTTGCAAGGTGGTGTAACTTTTGTTATGTTTGTTATGAAACCAAACTGATAGTTCCAAAACGTCTAGATGGGTGGGTTTTTACTAGGAAAGGTCATGTTTTGCACCCAAACACACCAAAATAGTTCAAGATACATTGTACTGACAAAGTCTCTTAAGAGACCAAAGTGCAAAAAGGAAACAAATTTAGAAAAGTTATTAATCAAAAATAATGGAACTCACAAATTTTTTGTCTAAGACTATAGGATCACCTATGCCGCCTCTATAATAGCCTCTTTCAATTTTTGAGATCTCTAAGGCATTTGCCTATGGTGTCAATTTTTCAGTTGATGGAAAAAGTGTCAGATGCATGTAGTGTAAAGATGTAAGGTGGTGTGAATTTTGTTTTGTTCACCGTGCGACCAAATCAATAATTCCTACACATTTGGATGGGTGGTTTGATGCTTGGAAAGGTCCTGTTTCACACCCAAACACGTTGAAATAGTCTGAGCTACATTATACCAGTGAAGTCTCTTAAGAGACCAAAGTGCAAAAAGGCATAAAAATTTGACAACCTATTACTCAGAAATTGTTGCACTTACAAAAATTATTTCTGAGGGTACAAGATCACCTAGGTCCCCTCTATAATAACCTCTCTCAATTTTTGATATCTCTAAGGCATTTGCCTGTGATGTCAAGTTTTCAGTTGATAGAAAAAGTGTAAGATGCATGCAATGTAAATTTACAAGGTGGTGTAACTTCCATTATGTTTGTCATGCAACCAAACCGAGAGTTCCAACACATCCGGATGGGTTGGTTTATCTTTTTCTTGTATATTATTATAGTGTGATTCATCAAAGATATTTTATACAGTTGGTAATTGCATATTTCAATCAATATTTCACTTATATTTGCAGTTATACATAAAAGGACTCAATCATTTGCTTCCAATTACTTGTAATGGACCTTGTTTTTCTATGAGAATCAAGTGTGATAGAGAAGAAACCTTTGGCAAGATGGTGTTCATGGTCACAAAGTGGAGCCTATAGAAATTGGCAAGCCTCACAAAATTGGAAACCTCTATGATTATCTAGGCATTGATGTTGGTCATAGTACTTTGTTCTAGTTACTATTAATCAGTCACCAAAGTTCGTATTACAAAGCTTTGCTTATGTTTTTAATCATAACAAGGAAATTTTTAATTTTACAAATATAATCTTGTTGCAAGAATTTGGTAAAGCATAGTTTCCATGGACCTTGGAACATTGTTGCTAGTTACATGTTGAGAGAGTGGAATTTCCTTGGACGTTGAAAAATGGTTGCTCCTTACGAATTGAGAAAATAGAATTTTCTTGCATATTGCACTTGTTGCAACCAATAAGGTATTGCTACATGTCAAACCAAAGTTGAATCTTGCAAGGATTGATTAGAAATTTGGTAGGAAGTTTCCTATAATTTTATCAACTTTCAAAAACCATAATAACTTTCAATTAAAATACACAAGTTTTAATCTTATTACATTTAAATTAAAGAATTGAGTCTTAAATTCAACAATTGATTTTTGATCTTATAATCTTGATTCTCAAATTTATAATGTACCTTTTAATGACATCAAAGTCACCAACACACAAAACATATAGCTATATACACATAAAAAATTATAAAACTATATCAATTACAAATTTGCATAAGCATATTTATTCCCTTAGGTATGGACTCCAACTCTTTCAGAGCTCTTGCTTTTATTTGTATTTTGTGCATTTCCAATATTCTAATTTGTCTAAATATTGTTAATTTTCTCTTTTTATAGAATAATTTCAAACATTTGACCTTTTTTAATAGACTTTATTTGTTGGATAATTAATTTTCCTGTCTATTAATCAATTCTTAATAAGGATAATTATTTCATATTAAATCTAATTTTTATACTTAATATTATTTTCTATTTTTGATTTGTTAGTAGGGAAATATAACTTTATTTGTTTATTTAATACTATTGGTTAACATGCATGATATAAGCTTATTTTCTTTCAATGTGGAGTTGTTCTTGAAATTTTATGTGCAAGAATCAAACCATCTTCTAGTAAAAATAGGTGTATCCTTTTCAATTTATAGCTTGAATTAGATGGGTCTTCTCATCTTTTTGTCTACATTTTCATTCAAATTAACAAGT
Source organism: Sequoia sempervirens (assembly GCA_007258455.2). Classification (NCBI taxonomy): domain Eukaryota; kingdom Viridiplantae; phylum Streptophyta; class Pinopsida; order Cupressales; family Cupressaceae; genus Sequoia; species Sequoia sempervirens. The sequence goes on from VDFB02253959.1 coordinate 39,952, forward strand.
GAGGCTACATATTGTAGCGTAGAAAAAGGTATTTCTTGCTTGATATGGGAATAATTAATGATTAATTGGACCTAATTGTTGCCTTTATCTACTATTGTGAGGTGTTTTACACATCCACATTAGGTCTTGGGCCCATTTTAAGTTGAATTAACCTAACTATGTCCTAATCTAGTGTTGTAATGTGTTTCACACATTCACATTGGATCTTGTGCCTTTCCAAGCTAAGTGGACCTCATTTTAATGTTGTAAAGTGTATTTAATCACACTTTCACATTGAAATTTGTGTCCCTATCCCTAATTTCTCTTTACATCATCATTAATAGGCCCCTATGACCCCATATTGTGCATCTCGAGGCATAATTTGATCAAAGACCTGAGAAAATCAACATAAAAGCTTAATTTCTTCATTCCCCAACATCCTAGCTTGCAAAATAGCCCCTGTGGAACCCATTCACCACTTTCGGTGAATGAGTCCCATCCAAGTGGGTCTAAATCACCCAGCTTGGCAACTTAGTCCCATTTGGGCTATTTTCGAGGTTTGAGCAAGAAAAATTGGGTTTTAAGTTTAATTTTTCTGTATGTCGGCCTTGGGGATCAAATTAATAGGAATTTTAGGTGGATTTCCTATATAACCAAGCTATTAAACCCTAATTTATTCACCTAATCATTCATTCATCATTCATCATCTCTCTGAAACCAAGCAAGCTAGGGTTAGGTCATTTAGAGAGCATTCAAGACCACTTCTAAGGCATTCAAGGGCAGATTCTTCATCCATTGTTGCAAAAATTCAAGATCTATTATCATGGAAAGTTTCTAATTCCTTCATTTCATGTTCATGCTTCATCTTATTTCTTCATTTGGTTTAATTACCTAAAAGGGGTTTGACCAAGGCAAACTCCCATTCCTTAACATTCAACATTTCTCTCTTTCTTTGTGTGGTTGCAGATTTAGGTACTTGGATGGCTTGAACATGATTGAAGAATAGGTTTCAAACTCGTTGGGGTCATCTCCTTATTGGCAAGGTCAAAATTCACACAAAAAGTCACTTACAACCTCAGAAATCAGGGTTTTAGAACCGGACACCTGGAGGAGCTAAAAGAGCAGACCAAGAGCTTTCATTTCCACTTTTGGATTTTTGAAAAAGCCAAAGTCAACTAAATTGCCCAGCTTGGCATATGAGTCCCACTATACATGTTTTTCAAAAATTTATGTGGATTTAGATACCCATTTGGCTGAAACGAGCTCCAATGCAGTTTTTCAAATTTGGAAATATGTCGCCCAGAATGGCATATTAGTCTCAGTAGGTCAAAATTCTAGAATCAGAAGCATTTCCAGCCTCCACAAATTTCTAGGTGCACACATTCATTTTTATAGTTTTATGTTTTGTTTCATGGTCATTTATAGGTCATTTAGTATATGTTTGCATACTACAATATGTTTTCAAACACTTTGCATTTACCAAGTTTACACTTGGTGGTGAACCCCTTTTTTCCGTTTTCAACCTTTAGAACCTTCCCTTTGTCTGGTTTCAATATCCTTAGCATTGAAGTCTCAAGGGTTTGTTCTTGAATGAAGTGTTGATCTTTGTCTCTCTCCTTTTAGGCGCAAAACCCTAGAGGTACAAGAGGTGACAAAAATATTTGGTTCACAAATTATAGACAAGTAATGAAAAACAAGAGGCTATTTTGAGGTATAGTTAGAGATGCATAAAAATTATATTAGCTACAAGATCTTTCCCAAATTTATTTTGTCTTCATTATGTCCATTTCTTTTGGTCAAAAGTAAATATTTGATATAATTGAGATTCATTTCAACATGAAAGCAATCTATTAATGTGGTGGATTTCATTTGTTTGGTTGGCATGTATCTATTTTTCCCATAGATTAATATTTTTAAGGTTTAGAATTATTTGTAGAGTATTTCCTTGCAGTGGAATGTCTTTGTTATGATAATTCTTTTCATAGATTATTAGTCAAATATTTTTATGATCTAAAATTATTTGTAGAGTATTTCCTTGCAGTGAAGTGTCTTTGTTATGATAATTCTTTTTATATATTATGAGCCAAATTCGGATTAATATACTTAATCACTTGTATTTTATTTTGTAGGAAAACAAATGTACATGGAATATATGTGAGCAGCTATTTAAGTAAGAAAAATATGGAAAGAGCATATTTTAGAAATGTAATAAGGATATTTTTAGTTTTAATAAACGATAGTTTTGGGAAGAGACTGAATTGTCCCTTCCAAAAACTTGATGGAATGGCCATTGGCCATGGTCATTCCTAAAAGGCTAGTGTCTTTTACAATGAGTTTGGTGGATTTATTTTATATTGCTTAAAATTTAACATCTTATTAGAATCACAATATCCACAACACATAATTAACACTCTAAGATGGAAAATTTAAAAAAAATGACAAGGAAATTAAATGATACTTTTAATATTAAGAAAAATATCAAATTACAATGGAATCAACTTTCATTATAATATTCATATTTATAACTAACACTTCTAGTTTAATTTTATTACTCTAAGTTTAAGATATATTCATTACTTTCTTTTGTTATTTTGATTTTATTATTAATATTCTTGAACTTATTCTTAATTATAAGTTTTATTTTTTAACATTCTTAATTTATTTTTTATTTTTTATTTTATAGCTTTTATGAAGTCAGTGATATGTTTTCCACATACTATTTTTGTTAAGTGTGGTGTCATGTTGTGAAGGGAAATTTGATGCTTTTAATCCACTTATTGTTTAACTAAAGTGTGTTTCACTATGTATTTAGTCATTTTCGATCTTTTGATCGACTTATTATAAATTTTTAAATATTATTGTGACTTTTTAATTTTGATCTACTTATGGATTGAAGTTTGACATTTTAATCTACTTAATGTGAGATTTTTATTTATGAGTATCTTTTGAACCATTTTTTTGTGTTATTTTAATTATTTTGATCTAATATTTATTTATTTTTCTTTAATCTTTCACATTCACTATCTATTGTTTGTGTGAAGTATTTTTCTTTCATCTTTGGCATTCACTATCTATTATTTGTGTGGTCTATTTTGGTCTTTGGCATTTGCTTGTTATCTTTTAAATAAAATGTGAATTTGTATGTGTTCTAATCGTTTATGTGAAGTAAGTTTCTAGGTTGATATTCATGAACTTTGATTGAAGTGGGTTTCAAAATTTGAATTCACTAACTTCTAATTTGTATGTACTTATTATTTTTGTGAATTGTATGTTTGAACTTTGACATTCACTTTATTGTTTGTAAGAAATGATTGTGTTCAACTTTGACATTTACTTTATTGTTTAAAAGAAATGAGTGTGTTCAACTTTGACATTCATTTTAGTGTTGAACTAACTTTGACATTTACTTAGTGTGTGTGAGAGTAAACATTAGCTAATTTTAGAATTCATTTATGTGAAGGTTGTTTGAAGGTGATCATTTACATCTATGTGAAGTGTGTGTTTGAATTAACTTTATCTCAACTATGTTTGAACATTACTATAATTTGTGTGTGTCAATTATGTATTTTTTATGTTTGCATTTACATTGAATGAGTTTGAGGTGTGTGCTTCAACCAACTTTCTGTGAAGTGTTTTTGAGAACTTTTTGCATCTACTTTGTGTATGCTTATTGCTTTTTTGAAGTGCATGTTTAAACTCTAGTGTTCACATTTGCATGAAGTGTGTGTTTGAACTAACTTTGTGTCAACTGTATTTGAACATTATTGTAATTTGTTTCTATATGTGTTTTTTGTGTGCATGTACATAAAGTGGATTTTTCCATTCACTTTTTTTGTGTGTGAATTGTGTGTTTACATTAACTTTAGTATTCACTTTGTATATGTGTTCCTTTGTTTTGAAATAACTTTGAAACTCAATGTGTGTATGCACGTGTTTAAACTTTACCATCCACTTAGGTTTTATCTTCTTATTATTTGATTGTGTGTATGCTATGTTTCAATAAATAAATAGCTTCACTTAGACCTTATGCACTTATCATTTGTGTTTGATTATTAAGTTGACTTTAGCATTCACTTTGCATGAAATTTGTTTAAATTTTACTATTTACCTAGATTTGATATTGTTATTATTTATGTGTGTGTCTTATATTTGAACTTTCACATTCATTATGCATGAAGAGTGTGTAAGATTGAAATTCACTATGTCTGTTTATTTTAAATATGAGATATTTAATCTTTAATGTTTACTATTTATAAATTGTGTGTTTGAACTGACTTTGGCATTCATTTTGATTTGATCCATTCATTATTTTTTTTTGTGTGTGTTTGAACTTTAGTGATTTTTAAACTTACTTTAGGATTCACTCTATATGATATAAATTTAAATTTTATCTTTTACTTAGATTTGGTACTCTCATTATGTGTGTGTACATAGTATGTATGAAATTTCATAATCGTGCTACATAGTGTGTAAGACTTGGCATTCACCTTATGTGTTTGTTTGAACTTTACCATCTTTTATCTTTAGTGTTTATTTTGTATGTGTGTAAAGTGTCTGCTTGAACTAGTTTTGGCATGTTTGAACCTTAGTGTACTTTATGTGTATTAAATGCCTTTGAAATTTAGTGTTCACTTTGTATGTGTGTGTGTTTGTGCATGTGCATGTGATGTGTATGTTTGTATTCATTGTTGTGTGTGTGAAGTGTGTTTTTGAAGTAACTTTTCCATTCACTTTGAAACTCACCTTATGTATGTGTGTATTTTTTAACTAACTTTAGCACTCTTATTGTGTCTAGTTGAAGGATATTAAGACGCTTGCAACTAGCTAGACCCTACTTTTGGACACCCTACTACTATATAAATATAGAGGTTATCTTTTCTCTACATCTACTAGAGCATCTAGAAGGAGTGAAATAATAATATTTTAGGAATAAAACTAGCCAATGGGAAGTGCTACTTAGAAAAAATTGTCATGATATATAAGAGAATGTGGATATATCCCAAGTCAAAAAACCCAAAAATATTCCTTGCAATATTATGAAAGAAATTAGAATTCAAAATCAAAATTAAACAATGTGGACAACATCAATTTAGAAAAGAAGAAACATACTTTGGTTAGGCTCCTTGGCACTAATTGGATCAATTTGAACTTTGATGATTTCTCTGAAGGGAACCCCAAGGAAGTGGATGGGGCTAGAGTGTTGAGAAATAACAAAGGTGAGTTCATTACAATGTATTCGTGATGAACTTAGGGATCCAAACCAATAACTTTATTGTATCCTCAACTCTAACTCATAGTCTTGTGTTGGAAAAAAACCTTCAAATAACCAAGACTAATATGGAAGGGAACTCTAAAATCATAGTTGATACACTTAGCGTCAAGGTTGTCCCTCATTGGTTCTATAAGAATTCTATAGAATATGCAAATGAATTGATGGATTCTTTCCAAAGTATTAAATTTGGCATGTGTTCAGAAAATATAATAAGTCTATGAACCTTTTGGATAATATAGGAGGCACTATTGGAATTTACCTACATTGGCATGAGGAGGGCTCTCTACCCCTTAATATCAAAAAAATTCCTATTAATGAAACCATCAAGATTAGTTAATCCTTTGTCATTACTCTCTATTTAGCTTAGCTCGACATGAGTAGAGGTAATGGAAGGTATATATTAACCATTTCAACATAAAACACTTGATGAGGTTAAAATAACCTCATCAATATAATGAACAAAATACTTTACCTCGGATCTTCCAACCATCTTTACCCTACCGATTAATTGTCTTTAGGATAAGTAATTGCTTTTCTTTTGTGAAAAGGTGTACAATCTTTATTTCAAGAAATTAATTAAAATAAGCTAACCTACGCTGACTTAATGGTTTAGTTTTTAAGCATTGTATAGGTTAATTACCACAATTAGTTATCATGCTAGTCAAAGAGATTCAACGCATACCTCAACACAATTGAAGACAAGTGCTGAAAGAATGGGTGCCAGAACTTTAGGAGAATGCATGATGGACCAAGTTTTTGTAGTTTTTGTTTGAAGACTTTATGGCTTGTCTCAAGCTCTTTAATGTTTTATGTCATGACATTTAAAGTCCGTTAGTTTGTTAAAAAATAGTTGAAGACTTTAGCAACTAAAATGTAGAATTTTGTTAGCTATTCTTATATAAATATGTAACTATTAGAAGCAATGAATAAAATGAGTTTTGTCCATCACCTTTAGAGTTACTGAGTAATGTGAATGGAGTTATTTTGAATGAAGTAATTTTAGAGTTACTAGTGTATGTGATCTGAGCTAGGCGTAGGAGCACCTGAGAGTTGGCCACTCGAGGGACTGTAGATTAGGTAACTAAGTATTCCACTTTTAATTTTGTTACTTTCATTTAGTAAATGATAATTGGAAGTGAAGTTTATTTTCATGTGTGTAGTTCTATCAAGATTAATCCTACAGGTTGTAGTTGAGTAATCTTTAAGTTCTATTGTCTAAAGTTCTGGAGCACCTCCTTTCAGTTGTTAGTTTCAAACTGTTAAATCGTTTTCTATTAATTGTTAAGATTGTTATCTTTTTTTAGATAGATTTTTCATAGTTTCTTTACAAGCTTTTCTTCTTCAGCAATTTACACATTTCTTAGTTTAATCATTTCCATGCTTTCTAGTTTAATCGTTATTCTTTTTAGGTTCATAATTTTATACTTTTTGGTCTCATTTTTTCAAGCTTTGTAGATAAATTATTTCCTACTTTCTAAGTTTAGTGGCCTCTTAGTTTATACTTTCATTTCAGCTGCTCCAATATTTAGAAAACCTAAGAGAGATAGTCAAGATGCATTCTATTGCATATAGCCTTCGAACACTACCCGGTCAATATATTAATGTATTTATCAACTAAAGTGATAGGACCTAATGACAACCTATCACTTTTTGGCATCGTTGTCAGGGAGTCTTCTTTTTATAGTGTTAGTAGGAGATACCTTGAATACCTCTTTTAAAAACAAAAAAAGTCCTCTGGCTTCTTTTTTTGCATGGTCAGGAAACGAGGCCCACACGGAAGATTCATACCAAAACCCCCCCAATCGACGTACCAACCACAAGTAGGGAGGAAGGAAACTCAAATCAAGAACTTACTAAGGAACTGACTAAGCAGGGTCAACCTAAGACCTTCCCACATACCCCAAAAAGAGAGCACATAGTTGTAGAGGAGCGTATTCCTTTGGAAACTCCATAGACTCACCCAATTGAGTGAATTTTTGAAGAGGGCCACATTCCTTTCAACATCATGGGTGACCATAGAAATGTCGCTAACCCTCCACTGCCACACACATTCACTTATCCTATTGCTATTGATTCAGATGATGATACGACCATGAAAAATATTTCACTAGCCTTCTTTCCAACCTTTCGAGGTTTGTCTTCTAAAGACCCTAACCAGTTTCTATTTGAGTTTAAAGTCTTGTGCCAGACATATGACTACAAGAGTGATAACCAGAAACTAAATATGTTCCCCTCTACTCTAAAAGACTCAGCCATGTGGTGGTTTATGGGATTAGCTTCTCAGTCGATAGCCTCCTGGGATGAAATGGAGTCTACCTTTTTGGAAAAATACGAAAGTTATCGTAGGATCAACAATAGGAAAGAATAACTTCTCAAAATAAAGAAAAATGAGGACAAAAGTCTAGAGGATTACCTAGACAATTATCTTCTTATCTAAGTGATGTGGTGGAGAAGTCATAAGTCTTAATATTTTGAAGACCCTATTCCTTAAAGGTCTCGATGACGAAGCTCAAAGTAGCTTGGATTTAATGGGAAAAGGAGATGTATCCCAACTAGGGCTTAATGACATTACTGAATTATGTCAGAATTTTTCTCATACCCAAGGTGGTATCTGAAAGTCTACTCTCTTTAAAGGTTCCAATGAATCAACAAACTATGTGAGGAGATAGCCAACCTCAAGACTGATATTCATGTTTAGTTAAACACCACGTTAGATGGAATATAGGCTAAAATGTGAAATCCTAAGACTTTGTCCATTTACTGCCCCAGGTGCCAAAACAAACATTTGCTAAGGGAATTCTCTTTGGAAAAAGTTGACAAAATTGATATTTGTCAAGTTTGTGACAAGAGCCACCCCACTGATCAGTGTGAGATTTTGAACACCATTAAGAATTCTAAGAAAAGAACACCTCCGATTGAGGAAGAGATCAACTTTGTAAATCTTATATTTAGAATCGGATGCCTCATAAGGCATTGCGACATATGACTCCTGAGGAGGCTTGGACCCATGTCAAGCCTGATGTTTCTACATTCTGAGTTTTTGGTAGTGAGGCTTGGGCATTTATTCCTGATGCTCAGCGAAAAGCCATGGAGAGGAAGAGCTGACCACTCATATTTGTTGGCTACTGTGAGGATGTTAAGGCGTATAGGTTGTTTGATCCTGATTCCAGAGAGGTCTTGTTTCGGTGGGATGTCCAGTTTGATGAGCGCTATCCTCAGATGGATTCTCCATCACCAGCTTCTCCCTCATTACCTACTCCTCCCTCTTCATCTCTTGAGGATTACTTATCTCTTGAGGATGATGTAGATGATGATCCACTATCTCCACCACCACTAGTTGCTCTGTCTTTGCTTAGGTGGGCCCATGTCACTATTCATGCAGTTGGTTCTTTGGCAGCCGATCCTTCAGATACTCATCGTACTCGTGCTCAGACATCTAGTTCTAATCTTTTGAGTCATGCCATTTCAGATGATCCTCAAAAGTTTTCAGAGGCGACAGGTCACCTTGAGTGGGATAGGGCCATGGATGAGGAGTATTCTTCTTTGATGAAGAATCATACATGGGATCTTTGTCCTCTTCCTAAGGGAAGAAAGTTTGTTCGGTGAAAGTGGGTGTACCATACCAAGTATGCTGCAGATGGTTCTATTGATAAGTATAAGGAACGTCTTGTTGCGAAGGGGTTTTCTCAGGTAGAGGGTATTGATTACTCTGAGACCTTTGCTCCTGTCGCCAAGATGAACTCTATATGCCTTGTACTTTCACTTGTAGCTTCACAGGGATGGACGGTGTTTCAGATGGATGTGAAGAGTGCCTTCTTGCATGGAGACCTACATGAGGAGATCTATATGGAGCAGCCTCAGGGATTTGTGCAGGACACTTCTTTGGTTTGCAGACTTCGGAGTTCATTGTATCGTCTCAAACAAGCCCCTCAGGCTTGGTATGAGAAGATGGACTCTTTCTTGCTTTCCTCTCACTTCACACGCTGTCATTCTGATCACACAGTGTATATTTAGCGTTATGAGGGTGATCTTTTGATTCTTGTGCTATGTGTAGATGATCTCATCCTTACAGGTAGCTCATCCTCCATGATTTAGAGTGTTTAGAGAGCTTTGATGGAGCAATTTGAGATGACAGATCTTGGTCTCTTACACTTCTTTCTGGGTCTTTAGGTTATTCAGTCTTTGGATGGGATTTCCATATTTCAGGAGAAGTATGCTCTTGATATGCTTCACTGATTTGGCATGCTTGATTGCAAGTCTGCCCCCACTCCATTTCAGTTAGGTGTTGTTTTGTCTTCCACTTTCTCTACTCCTTCAGTAGACCCCACTTTATAGAGGCAGTTGGTTGGCAGTTTGTTGTACCTAACACATTCTCGTCCTGATCTTTCCTTTGCGGTTGGTCTTGTCTCTCAGTTTTCTCATGATCCTCATGAGAGCCATTGGCAAGCAACCAAACGTATTTTGAGGTACATTCAGGGCACCACTCATCATGGCATTCACTACACTTCAGGATCCCCTCACATCATTGGCTTCACTGACTCCGATTGGGCTGGTGATGTCAACGATCGGAAGTCTACTTCTGGCTTTGTTTTTTGCCTTGGTTCTGGTCCTATCACATGGTCTTGCAAGAAGCAGTATGCTATTGCATTATCATCTACAGAGGCTAAGTACCATGTAGCACTGTTAGTCAGTCAGGAGGTTTTATGGCTTCGGCAGTTGATGACAGAGTTTGGGTTTCCTCTAGATAGTCCCACTATTCTTTGGTGTGACAATCAGAGTGCCATTCACATTTCTCGCAACCCAGTAGAGCATCAACGGACAAAGCACATTGAAATCCACATGCACTTCATCAGGCAGTTGATTCAGGATGGTTCTCTCATCTTGGAGTACATTCCTACAGAGGAGCAGGTTGTAGACATCTTCACTAAACCTTTGGCATCTCCACGCTATCTTCAATTGCGCTCCATGCTTGGGGTGAAGGAAGTTGTCCTTGGGGGGTCTCAGTGAGGCCTTCCTTCCTTCATGTTTTCTTTTCAGCATGTTTCTTTATCTCTTTTTGGAGAGGAGTTTTTCCCACTGGGTTTTCTTCTTTACTCCGCTTTATAGAGATTTTGTTGTATTTGGGTACCTGATCAGGCCATGTTGCTGGGACCCTCTGTTGCATTGTAGTTCCTTTGCTTTCTTCTGCATTGTTTGTAGCTGCATTGTAGCTCATCTTAAGGGGGGTGTTAGAGTAAATTAATTAATTAACTTTACTCTCCTCTTAAGATTTCACTTTATGCACACATATTAGTCATTTAATAATTAATATTAATTATTAAATGCACTCACCCTAGGGTTAGGTTTTCCTTTCCATTTTGATCTCCTTTTATAAGGATTGATCTCTTGTATTGTATTCACTTCTTGATGTTCTTTTTTTAGTCTGATAATACAATTCTTGCATATTGTCAGAGCAATTCTTCCTTGTGACAGGTTTTTGCATGCAGGTTTCTTGGGCTTAATAGATTTGTTTTTCATCAAATCTTACACAACCTTGGGCCTCCATTTTGAGGAGTTGTTAGAGCCCTTTCTACAACTCAGTGATAGCTTGAGACTGTAGCAACAACTGCTCCTATCATTCTTATATTGGTATTATTGTATCATCTATTTCATCTAATATAAGGAGCTATGAACGAGTATGTTTTGTGGTTGTCATTGGTATCATTTATAATCATTTTTTGAGTATTGTGAATGTCTTAAAATAAAATTCAGACTTGTAATTAATTGTATCAGACTTTTTTTGCAAAATAGAAGGTTGTTTCAATTCCAAAAATCATTATTTTTCTTGCATATTTGTTATCTTAATGTTTTATGCAAATCTAGGCAACAAAACATTCATAAACCAAACCAAAAACAGTTCAGTTTGGGTCAGGATCTAGTTGGGATTCATACAAAATATATATGAAATATCATCGTAATTTTTTGATAAAAAGAAAGCATGAATTAATTTGAAGGTTGAAATAATCAGTACATTTCCTTGAGAAGTCACCTCAGATGTGTTATCAAAATTTTGATGCTTTTACATTGGACCTTGGTTTTGTTAGGAGTAAGTGTGATCATTATGTTTATTTTAAATTAATTGAATATTTGTTGCTAATCATTGCCTAAAATATCTTTGACATTTTATTCATTGGAAATTTTAAGGGAAACATTAGGGAGCTCTCGAAACTTAGTTATTTGATGTTTTTGACATGAAGAAATTGGGAGTTACAAAACATATCTTAGGTATGGGGATCAATGGGGATCATGTTAGAAGAAAGAAATGGATTAGTTAAAGTATGTTAGCTCTATTTACTAAAGGTTTGTAATGAAAGAGTGTAAGCTTGTAATATTCTTTTACCTATTAGTACTAATTTATCATAGAACTAATATCCTAAGTTAGATGATGATTTGGAGGATATGTTTAATGTTCTATATGCTAGTACCATAGGTAGCCTTAATGTATGTTATTGTTTTTACAAGGCTAGACATCACTAAATTAGTGGGAATTCTTAGGAGGTTTATGTCTAATCCTAATAAATACTATTGGACTTATGTGAAAGTGGTTTTCAAATGTTTGTGAGGGGCTTATAATTATTATATATACTATCATGGGATTGATGATGTGGAAAAGTTGCTTGATATATATGGCTTTGTTTATTTAAATTAGGTTAGTGATTTGGGCAATAGGAGGTCCACAAGTAGTTATATGTTTATAATGTTTGGAGGATCTATCAATTGGATGATTAAGTGGATATAGTTCTTGAGTAGAGTGCATGGTTGTGACACTTGCCTCTAAGGAGGTAGTGTGGTTACAAATATTGTGTTCAAGTATTTCCTTTGAGTCTGGATAGATTAGGATGTGATAGTTAGAGTGTCATGTGTTTAGTGAAGAACCTAATATACCATGCTCATATGAAGCATAATTATGTTCAATATCACTTTGTTTATTAGATGGTTGAGTGTGGTAGAGTCGTGATATAAGAGGTTGACACTTTCGTTGATGTTATATAGTTTCTCATGAAGTCGGTGAGCACTTGATTTATTTTTAGCTTCTTATTAGGAATTGCAATATAAATATAAGTGGGAGAATGTTAGGATAAGGGGTGAAATTCACCTTGTCATCCTAAGTTTTAATTAGTTGTATTTCATTATGTAAATGATAATAATCTATGTTATCCAAACATATTAAAGTGGGAAAAATGAGATGCCCGTGTGTGGGTGGGAACATTATTTATTTATTATTTATTCTTCAAGATATTTGAGATATTGCATAAGGACTTAAATAGGGAGGTTACATTGAAAAGGTAAAATTAGGAGTTATAAAGCATCTTCCTAATTTGGTGTTTTTAACACAAATATTGAATGCACTCAAGCATTGAAATCTTGCTCAATTTGACCATTATGAAAAAATAGATGATATCTATGACATGTAAGAAGGGTGTAAGAGGTATAAGAGGAGTTACTATTTCAAGATGCCTAACTATGACCATAGAGGCATTGGATTTTTACCATGGATCATGGTTTTGGATACTACTTTATGGTTTTTTATTTCCAACTTTTTTATATATTGGAGGCATGTAATAGTGGATTGTAAGGTTATTTTGTAGGTACACTTATGTTATTAAAATATTGTCAAAGGAATAAGTGTATTTTATTATTCTATTGCATTATTTGGAATAATGAAATCTTGGGTTCCTTTAGGGTGGATTTTGTTTCTTGCAAAGGTTTCTCCATGTATTGTTATGGTTTGCATCTATGATTTTATTGATTTGTTATACCACTTCTCTAATTTATCCATTGATAGAAGTTTATTGGATTAATCTCATTGTAATTGGATTAAATCACTACATTTTCAATATTTATATTGTGTCATTACCCTATAATTTTGATAGGTAGAAGGGTAGGAGGAGAAAAGGTGTAAGCAAAATATTTTAAATAAGAACAAAGAGTAGAAGAGGAATCAATAGGTTGAGATAATTGAAGAGAAATGTAAGATTTGGCATGGATAATGTGGCTAATATATTACAAGATATCCAATCCCTCTAAATGGGAGAGAAGTGTAGAATGCAACTCATCTGCAGGAAAGGGTCGATGTCATCTTCAAGAGTACCTACCTAGCCTCTAATGATCTAAAAGTGGTCACTAATTTTTTAGTAGTTGGAGAGTTTGGATTGAGCTAGGAAGGCCTCATATGTGGTCAAAATGGTCATACAAAGAAGATGTAAAGGGAGAAACATCAACAAGGTTGATAGGAAGAAAGGGAGAGAAATGACTCAACTAAGAAAAAAACTAGAGTGAAGGGGAAAGGGGCTACGATGAGAAAGATGAGAACTACAACAAGCAAGGGTCATGAACAAGAGAGAGTCAAGAAGGAGAGGGAAAATGTGTTTAAATGTTTATAGGAAGAATTTCAAGGTAGGAAAAGTGTTTAAGTTGAAAGAAGGTGTTGTAAGAGTTATTTTTGCTTGTGTTTAGAGGAAGGAGTTGTGTAGTTTTAAAAGTTAGGTTTACCAAACTGTAGTGCAAAATTTGAACCTTTTCATTGTTTAAAATAAATGCATAATGGAAAGCTAATATTTCTAATAAAACAATAAAGATTGGTTTAAACTATACTAATGTGTATATTGTACGAGAAATGCTATGTTCATTCCCTAAACAAGTATACTGAGAGCTAGGTTTTATATGTAGAAGAGCACATATTTGAAAATAAAATGTTTGAAATGATAAAGAAAAGGTAAGAGGAATTTCATCTAGTTTGAATTCTAGTCTAGAAGATGGTTGTTAAAAATGTGCAACCATCTAAGAAAAGTTTATTAGAGTTATGGTAGAGATTCTACTTGTGCATTGTTGATCTAGAATTAAAAACTAAAGTATATATAATTAGAAAATATTTAGAATAAAATATAAGTGGAGGGTGAAATCACAATAGTGTGTCTCACTTTTTGGCCAAGAAGGACATTTATATCAGCATTTTTAATTGAATCTTCATCTTTTGAGACTTATAGTAGACAAATTGTTAAGAATTTGAAGATGATGTGAACTAGTGATTTGTGGCAATTTCTATGTAGATTCTAAATATACTTTTCTTTTCTTTTTTGAAATAAATCATGAATATTTCAACATCTCCTTTAATAACTAGTTTTAAATAGAAAACAACATTTTTAGAAAGTAATGTTTGTGTTGTCCAACATAAATTTTTTTCTATAAAGGATAAAATTCTAATTTTTGAAACATAGATTCTCAACATCAATATCGAGGGAAAGAATATTTTTTCATAATATTTTGTTACATATTTTTTAATTAATTTATGAAGTCACAGTAACTATAATTTGGACATATCAATGTGACATCCAACATAACTTGTTGTGCATATATCAAAATTCTTTTTTTTTGGTGAAACAAGGACATCAATACCTAGGGCAAGGGTATTTTTTGAAATTATTTTATAATGGTTTACTATTTTTCCACCTCTGCAGAAAGAAGAGCTTGACGTTCGAAGAAAAACCCATGGTTAGTAAAAATTGAAAATTAAATACGTGATAAAATGAAAACATATCAAAACTATACTTGTTGGAAAGCTCATTTTGAGGGCTACAATCTTGCAAAATATCTTGTCAAGTTAAGTTGATCTAAAGGTCCAACCCAGGGTTTGAAACTAAATTTTCTAAGGAAATTCTGATATAGAAGCCAAACCTACCATACTTAACCTCTTCGTTCGAAGGTGTTACCTTTGCTTGAAGGGTCCTTTGAGCGAAGGTCACCATGCAAAAAAGTCATTTATAGCATAAAACATTATTTTATGCCAAACACCTTCGAGCGAAGGTGTTTAGTTGCATACCTTTGCTCAAAGGTGCTCACTAAAAACGTCCCTCCTAGCCCGAAAAGGTTCATTGTCCCAAAAGTGAGACATGCAGTATTGTGGTTTCACCTAGGAATAGTTGTGGTGCAACCTATATTGTGATGTTGACATGAGAAGTGTATTGTCAACTAATCCATAAATATGGTGGCTATACCACACTCTACAATGAGTAAATATATTTATTCATGAAAAGACTACAATAAATCAATGTTTCACACTAAATCTAACTAACATTGGTTATCTTAGCAACCATGTCCAATGAAAATAATATAAAAAAATGATCATGTACATATAAGAAAAAATAAATGTCATGAACACTCCCAACTCAATATACATGTATTGTAACTAGAGAAAGCTCAATTTAGATCAAAACTATAGCCTAGAGAACAATTTACTCATCATTCCATTATAGAAAGTTTAGGTATATATACCACAATGTGCTAACATGGTTGCAATAAGCTCAATGTAGAATTTAGAGCATTCATAGCACCTAAAACACACTCCTAATGTGATTGATCTACTATAACAAATTTATAACAATAAAGAATGGACTCACAACCATCATACATTTAGTGCTCATCTATTTTTCCCTATAATTTGATTTAAAAGAAAAAGCGCATATTGCCTTCCATTATCACAGGAATATGAAACTATGAAAAAAGGAAGGGAAAATATACTTTCTTGGATGACTTTAAATAAATTATAACATTTTAAAATATTTAAAAAACTATTGGAATGTTATGTTGCATGTCAAATAGTTGGCATAAGGCAATGATTATGTCAATCCACTAACCTAAAAAATGACCTAATCATTGTCTACAAATAAAATATGACCAATAGAAATCAAATCACACCTTTAGCAAACTTGAAATAGTGGAAAAAATGTTGAAATCAATAAAAATGCGACTTGTAGCAATCTCATCACCAACACAAGTCTCCAATTTCCGATAGACATAACATTTGCATATGGACTCAAAATGAACTTTAATTTTTAAAATTGCACTAAATGTTAATAGGAATCCAAATATGCAAACACTTTAGATTGTTTACACAATTTAATGTTTATTTTCAACTTTCCCACAATGAATCACAATGGTCCAATTTTCTCTTATGGTGTTTTCCTTATGCCAAATAAATTCCTTCTCTCGTTTGTTAGGAAAGGTGCATCAACCTTGCATCCTAATCTTCAAATATAATTTATGGGTTATATACATTGCTTTTGACATTGAAATTTTCTATAACATGATTTAACTAAATAAAGTTGTTTATAGTGAAATGGAACTCTCTAAGATCTTCAATTTAAAAAATAACACGTTCAAGAGTTCTCAAATCAAAAATTTTCCCTTCAAAATTTAGGCCTCCCACATCAAGAATGTACAAGCATCTATGACACACAAAAGAGTTGTGTAAGGGAGTTACACTTGTTGATTGAAATATCATTCACCAACCTATAACATCATTATGACTATCATAAAGTATCTTTATGTATTTAAATAAGACAAATTGGAGCACCTGAGTTGGGAGGATAACTAAAACATGTTGTAGATTCCTATACAAATTTTCTTTGGATTTGGATGTTGGAATTTCATTAGGAGATTTGGAGGCTAGTTTTGGTTTGTATTTCCTCATGGTTTTGTTATTCCCTTTAGGTGGTTTCATGTATTGCTCTCTATTTATCAAGTGCTCAGAAAGGAGTTTGCATAGTCTATTTTTAGGTATTATTATGCTATCAATATTACTCCAAATTTGAGTGTAGGTGTTGTCTCTTACGAAGGCTCCTTGCCTAGAATGTATCATAACTGATATTATTGTCGATTAATACATTGGATCAAGGTTTGGAGGCTAGGTTTTTCTTGAAAGAGTTTTTGTATGATACATCATTGTGTTATGGTGAATAATTTTATTGTATTGTTTATTTTTTATAAATTATTTTGAACTGTATTTTTTTTCATCTTTCCTCTTAGATTAGTGTAGGAAGCATTTCCACATCTTCACTTCCTTTTGCCACTTTTGTCTAAATTGGAAGAGGAATGGTCTCCAAGATGTTTGGAAGAAAAAGAAACTTGTACATTGCTATATGTGTCACTTGTAGCATTGTGGAACATCTATAATATTGCTACATTTGAATTATTGGATTTTTTGAAGACATACTAGATCCAAATTAATAAACCAAGTTTTCATATCACCAAACCTAGTAGAGATAACTATGAAAATTTGGGAGGATGTATGCAATGATCTATAGGTACTTCTTGTGCTTGCAATTTTTTTGTTTGATACATCTATATCAACATATTCAGGTTAAACTTGTATAGTTGGGACAAGAAAAAAATGGGACTACTCAAGATCAAATATTATTGCCAAGAGCATTGAAGAGTAGATTTATCAATCATCTACAGCAGCAATCAAGATCATATCATCATGTCAAAGTTCATGTGTGTTCATGTCATGTTTTGGAGCTAACATTGTGATGTAGGTTTCAAGCATTCAAACATCAATCAAACAACCCAATTCATACAAGATCTAAGCCTTAGAGTTATGTGTTTTACTTTAGTCCTCTAAGGGAAACCATTGAAGGTTTGGTAAATTTACATAAGTTTTCATCATTGTTGTCAAGCTACTTAAACTCACTTACAGATTTTATTTCTAGCTTTTTGGCAATCAAACCTAGAGAAATCAGAAGCTTAGATCCGAGATCAGAGGATTGCAAAAATTGATTTTGGAGCCCTAGTCAAGGACCCATTTTCCCATGGGTGAACCAGTCCTACTACAGGCCTTGAAACCCACTTTTCATGATAGGTGCACACTATCAGATCCTTCTCATATCTACTTTCAAATTGTCATCTATGTTTCTACTATCATAGAATTATATATTTTAAAAATGTTAGGTCATATAATTCATTTAGTTAATGCACTTTAAACAATTCCAAAACATTGAAAATTAGTCATTTCTATCATAAGAAAGCAGAGATCCAAGGTCCGAAATAGGGTTTTCTCACCTCAAGGTTAAAAGTAAATCCTATCCCTTTGTGATCTTTGTTATTTCTAATGAAATTAGGGAAAGGTGTGTTTCAATCCTAGGCCATTTCATCATTCCACATTGGTTGAATTCATTCCCCCCTTTTCCCTTACATTTCAAATATAAATTCTTTCTAAACATGGATGTAATGAAAACATGAAACAAAATGATAGGGATCAAAAGAAGTCTATATCAGACTTTTCCAAGCAAGGTCTAACTTTCTAAAATTCCTCGCCATCTTCATTTAATGCTTTATCATCTACTATATCTATGACATCTTGTAATAAGAAAGAAATATTTTTTTCACAAGGGAAAGAAATGTCCCCTACTATTGATCAAGACAATATCTTGTCGAGGCTTGTCAAAGCCCACCTAATTACTCTTCCTCCAAGAACACAAAAGAAATTTTACAACAAAAACTCATTTTGTGCATATCATTGAGTGCATGGCTATTCTACCAATGAATGTCAGGCTTGAGTAACAAAATAAATCTTAAAGATTGTGGTGCTCTTCATTGTGTTGATGCACCTAATTCCTCTAATCAATAATGATCTTCATCCTATCGTGTTGCTCATAACTATGTGGAATTTGTAGCTTTATGTGTTTTGTCCATTGCTATTCATGGTGGTACAATCTTAAGTGCAACCATATTTTTCATGGAAGCAACCTAATAGCCCTTGGTTTGGTTGTCCTTGTCTCTACACTTGGGGGGAAGGATAAATAGTTTTAGGAGGCATGCATTCTTTTCAGGGATCCCCTCTTCTCCTCTTTCTCCTTAAAATACCAACATAGCAAGTATATTGATATTTTAAGGGGTGACATACATGGCATTTTTTCTTCACTTTGTTCACACACATTGAACTTAGTGTTGCATTGGCATAACATCTTGAACATTTTTGTAGCACCTAATTAGATTTATCAAGGAGTATAAATCTTGGTATGACTATTCATGGATGCACACCTAGTGTGTTTCTCGTTTTACTACTTTTTCATGGGTACACACCTAGTGAATATCAGACTTCACTAGACTAACGTGTTTCTCATTTTTCTACCTTGTCTTGGGGGCTCACCTAGTGAATATCAAGCTTCACTAGACTGTGTTTCCTTCCAGTTTGTGATTCACCTAGTAAATACCGAACTTTTCTATGGTGTGAGTCATGAATGCCTTTGGTATGGATCCTAGCATAACACATCTTGCTATTTTGTGATTATCCATACCCTCCTTTTTTTTATTTTGACATCATGTATGTTTGTGTATGTTATCTTGTTGTATTTCATACATGTGTGTTCCCTTGTGCCTATGTTGTCTTGCTATGGGATCTTAGATCTTGGGGGCTTGTGCACTCCCCCTAGATCCTTTGTCATCCTATCTCTTCAACATTTGAACAATCAAACCTCTCTTGACATAGATTTTCTATTTTAGTGTGAGTATGAGCGTAAGTTCATACTCTCACTAAAGTGGGGGCTAAATGTAGTGTCGTAAAATATAACCCTTAACAAATTCACTTTATGTTATGCTCCCCCTAAATTATTGATCCTAATTGAGCCCCTAATTTTTTGAATTTGCATTTTATAGCCTATTTTTAACATTTTCTAAGAAATTGCAAGTATTGAACAAATATATTTATTCAATGTTTTTCCTCTGAAACCTAAAATCCTAGAAAATAGGGTCAGGAATAGGACGCCCTTGGGTGTCTGAGTCCCTCTATTTTGTCGGGATCAAAATTTGAATATGCTAGTGTTGACATTTTAACATTTGAAATTCAAGTTGCAAATGTCGACTATCAATATTTAATTTTCAAGAAATTAGGATAATTTCGCATTTAAATACCTAGTTATTGCATCATTTGAAATATATCTAGAAAATCATTGGAGCAATCATTATGAAGAGCACTATCAAGCAAGTCAAGAGCAACATTTCAGAGCTTTATTGTAATAATTCAAGATCCAAGCATCATGTCAAATATTATGTGATTTTATCTATATTCATGTTATCATTGTTTGTGAAGGCTAACCTTTATTGTAGGTCTCTAAGAAATTCAAGTAAGATAGATCCAAGACCTTGAAGTGATGTGCATGAATTCAATCCTTCAAAGAAGCCATTGAACGATGGTGAGTTGCAACACTTTTTAATTCATCATTCCTTCCTATCATTTATCTTTCCTATCATTAACATTGCCATTGTGGAAGTGGAAACACTAACACAGGGTTTGACTAAGACAAGCCCCTAAATAACACAACATTGTCTCTCTCTTTGAATGTGCAGGTTTTAGGTTAGGAGAGGATTGAAGGAAGTTTGAAGATTATTTATTCATTATTACATTCAAAGCCCTACACCTTGTCAACTCATGGAAACTCACCTATAAAATTATCCAATCGTGATCTGACAAGCTTGCAAGTAGAAACAAGATCTCAAATTTGGCATTAGAGGATTGCAAAAATAGAGTAGGAAACCCCTAAAAGGACTGGGATGCCCTTGAGCGACTCTATCCTCCTACAGTGACTGGCACCAAACTTTCTAGACAGGTACACAACATTCTTCCCCTCATAGATCTACCTACAAATCTTTGTTTTTGTTTGTCAATTGTCAAAATCTTGCATTTTTCATATTAGGACACAGTCTAATTAGGCTAATCAAAAGAAATCAATTCCAATCCATTTCTAATGCTCGAAAGGATCAGATCTAGGTTTGATTGACTCACCTTCATGGTTGAAAATAAATCTAAACACCTTGTTGATTTGTATCCTAATGTACCTTTGAAAAAGGAGCAAAATCAATCCTAGGTTTAGACATTAACCTTAGGGTTCCCTTTTTCTATGTTACAACATATAAATTAGATAATTTTTCCTTAGGCACATGAACATAAGCCTCACATCCAAATGTTTTAAAATATGAAATTGAAGGATTCTTTCATGTCCACACTCCCTATAGTTTTTGATTGACTAGGCATAGGTGACCTATTTATCTTGAATAACAACTAGTACTAAAAGCTTCATCCCAAAACTTTCATTCCAAACTATCACAACTTATCGTACTTTTAGATCTTTTTATTAATATTTTGTTCATTCTCTTAGCTACCCCATTTTTCTATAGTGTATATGGAGTATTTTTCTATTTTACAATCACTTTATGTTTACACAATTCTTAAAATTATTTAGAGGTAATAACTTAGGATAAAGTCATAGAAAATTCAAGGTACCTTTAAAGGGTATTCAAGACACCAAATGTGGAAGTGGGTTGGGTAAGTGGGGTAGTGGTAGCTCCAATAGTGGTAGGAGAAAGAGGCATGGAGATGTGGTACATCATTCGAGTGATGGGGATCCCAAGAGGTGGTATAGATTGGAGGTAAACCATATTATGGAGGTAAAGTGGGGAAAGGATAATTACTAAATGAAGGGAAACTAGTGGTAGTGGAAGTGTCCATGAAAAAGGAGTGATCTATAGTATATAGAAGGGTGGGTTGAAGTAGATGCACTACTGATAATCAATGAAGCAATTTTAACACTAACAACATGTAAGGTATCTAATCCACATGTCTTATTAATGAATAGGTTTTGAATTACATCATCCAATTGTGTAGGATTTTTTACATAGGAAAACTAGCAAGTTCAATTGTAAATTCTTGTTTATTTAAATGGGCCTCATGATTATACTCTTCATTGTTCTCATCATGAGAATTATAATATACCTCATTGTTATTTTTTTGGGTCTTGTTAAGGCATGTATGAGTAGTGCTTGGTGGAATATTAATATATTGAGTGACTTGTGACATTAAAAAGGATGAAAAAGTACAACCCAAAAGTATACTTTCATTTATTGCAAAATTAGATTATATTAGTGATATATCATATTTGAAAGTGAAACCCTAATGTTTCAGTCAAGGGTGGGTATGGCGAGTAAAAGATATTTCATGTAACAAAGCTCAAAAATCCTAATAGAAAAAGACAAAGCAATAACACGAGAGAATTTTAAAAAGTTTTGTATTTGAAAATAAGATTTAATTATACATATAAAGGGGTAATTTTAAAAATCCTTGATAAGTGTAGACACCTAAAATTGACACATTATCATTACCCAACCATTTCTTCTATGATTGATTGAATATAACCCTAAGTATTTGATTAATTGTCTCATTTTCATCCCTTATTAATTAAATAATATTATATTATTTAATTAATAAAACCATTATTCATTCACTATTCATCATTATTTGCCCACATCTATTTCCAGCCTAAATCATTTAATCATATTCCTCTTATATCCACCTTAGGTAAATAAATCTATTTTTTTTATTTCCCTAAGTCCCCCATCCTTTTCCCAAAAAATAAATATTTTTTGTTTATTTAATCTCCCTATTTTCCTCCATTTTTTATTAAGTGGGCTAATCCACTTAATCCCCTAATTCTCCAATTGCAAAACCTAAACCTTGGTCAAATCCTCCACATCCCCCAATGGCCTTTGTACATGTGACATGACCTTGGTACCATGTCAAATGGGTCAAAGGACTTGCCCATCCCTCAAGGCCACTCCCAACTACCCTTTTCATTGTTTCCATCCAATCTTCCCAAGGAGAATCTACACCATTAATTCTTCCCTTAATATCTCTCCCTCCACCTCCTCCAACCACATGAGGAAACTTGTCCTCCATCTCCCCGTGGCTCTCAACCAATATGAGTCATTGATCTTACCTTATAATCATAGCCATCCACTCCTTGGGTTAAAAAAATGTAAATTGGCCATAACCCAAGCCATTATCAATCAACTACTTGAATGCAACCTTATGTTGTTGGCAAGAGCACTAACACTCAACCATCCATGAGCACAACCACCATTCCATTGGAAAGAGATAGGAATGATGAATGGGGTCAATTGAAAAAAATAAAATGAATTAAATTGGAAAGAGATAGGAAAAGTTGTTGACTATGAAGGTGTCCCTATGATCATGAAAATCTCTTAAGGTGGACAAGCAATTAGGTCTAGGAGGCTAATCGATAAATGAAGGTGGGCGCATACATGAATGTGATAAATGCACGAATATGGTGAATGTATAGGTATATGTACATATAAGAAGAAAGTAAAGACTAAGTGTGTAGGAATATGTGTATATATGGAAGGATAAAATATTAAAAGGATGAACTCAACTTTACACAAAATTATACTATTTATTACAATATACATATATTAAATCACTTCCTCTAAATAACATGGACATACAAATTTTACCATTACATCAATATACTAAAATTTCTTATAATAATTAAAAAGAACTTTAAATTTTTTTAGTTTTCTATTTCCTTAAAATACTTAGAAAAATAATTTGTTAGTTTTCCATTTTTAACATTTTCTAGCCAAATATTACTTTTTTACCCTCCCAAAATATATGAACGCATTTTGGAGATAAAATAAAATCCTATGCGTCTTTCGGAAGCCATCGCAACGAACTTATTCCGTCTGTAACATACTGGAAGTATCTGGAACATTTCACACCAGTCTGCATACTAAACATTCTTCCCAAATCTCCATCTTTCTCGAATCCTCTCATCTCATCTATAAATTGAACCAATCTTCCTGATCGATCATCGTCACAATCATCACCAGCATTCTGTTCAACAGCAAGTTTGTAATTTCGGAATTCTTTCGTCTTCAAGTGCAATAGGTATGGCTTTGACTCCATTTTTCGGAAGGGGCATGAGCGCATGGGATCCATGGGAGCGCAGCCTGTTCGATCCGTGGCTTCCTATTTCTCGCGTGTGGGATGTGATGGACCTGACGGCGCCCAGCGCGGCTTCTTCATTCTCAAGGGACGCCATGGCAGTGGCCAACACAAGGGTTGACTGGAAGGAAACCCCCGAAGCTCATGTCTTCACCGCCGATTTGCCTGGTAATTATTGATGACCTTTGCTTCTCTATTTCTACGTTAATTCTTCCCATTCAGGCGGGAATTCTTCATATTTTAATTGTTACTGTGATTGCAGGGCTGAAAAAAGAGGATTTGAAAATCGATTTGGTGGATAAGCAAACCCTAAGAATAAGCGGCGAGAGGCACAAAGAACAAGAGGAAATGACTGACCAGTGGCACCGTCTTGAGCGGTCAAGCGGGCGGTTTATGAGCAATTCCGGCTACCTGAAAATGTGAATGTGGACGGCATTTCTGCAAAGCTGGAGAATGGAGTTTTGACAGTGAACGCGCCCAAAACCCGTCCCGATGTTGCCGACAGCGGGGACGTTAAAAGCATTGATATTGGCAGTGCTTAGAATATTAGGTCGGACTATTTGAGAGTATTATAAGTAATATTATATCAAATGTTCTGTATTATTACGAGTGTTGTGGTATTTGTGTGATATAAAACGTTATTTGTACAGTTTCTTTGGTTATTAATGTACAACTCGTTTTTGTTTTAGGGCTAATAATTGAGAAGTGTATTTTATTACAAGGTAAATAGCAATTCTATTTCAACTACTTAATTAGATAGTGCAGTTGTACGGAGAGCTCTGAATAAACTATATGACAAAAAGCATAATAGACAATCAGGGCATTAATAATTTTATCTTTCTTCAAATTCTTCATTCTACATTATAAGAAGGCTTAACAAAAGGTGTTCTAGCTTCTAACTTGATATGCCCACTCTATAGAACATGGGTCCACTTTTTCTTCTTCTTCTCTTTGATAGAATGAATGGATCAATTCAATTATGATTTTGTTCAAAAGTCTGAAGGTGGAAGGCTATTCAAAAACAAGATATTTAATAGACAATTTGAACATTAATAATTTTACCTTTCTTCAAATTCTCCATTCTACATCATAAGAAGGCTTGACAAAAGGTGTCCTTGCTTCTAACTTGACATGCCCACTCTCTAGAACATGGGCTCACTTTTTCTTCTTCCCTTTGGTAGAATGAGTGGATTAATTCAATTATGATTTTGTTCAAAAGTCTGAAGGTGGAAGGCTATTCAAAAACAAGATATTTAATAGACAATTTGGACATTAATAATTTTACCTTTCTTCAAATTCTTCATTCTACATCATAAGGCTTGACAAAAGGTGTCCTAGCTTTTAACTTGGCATGCCCACGCTCTAGAACATGGACTCACTTTTTCTTCTTCCCTTTGGTAAAATGAAAGGATTAATTCAATTATGATTTTGTTCAAAAAGTTTGAACATTAGATTCAAGGGTGGAAAGCTATTCAAAAACAAGGTATTCAAATATTTTAAGGGTAGAAGGTTATTCAAAAAAAATATTCAAATATTTTCAAATTTATGTTGTGTAACATCTTAAGTTCGAAAATGAGTTCAAAAGTTTTGTTAAAATGGTTGCTATTGAAATTTAAGACAATATTTCTTTTTTTCCTTAAGACTTTCAATCTTTTATCAATACAATTTTTTAAGAATTGGTTGAAGTCTTCGAACCATAACATTTTATTACTTATTAAAGCTATAGGCTTCTTTCCTGTGCACCTATCTCTCTTAAGAGTCAATATTAAATGAAAATGTTGCTTCTTTTCAAAGTCATACATTATAGGTTTCTGTCCTCCACATCTATCTATCTTTGATGAACTTATTACAAAATAAAAATGTAAACTCTCTTGCATTAATGGTAGAATCACAACTTATATCTTTAGAAATCTAAAATTGATGGGAATAGTTAGACTAATTGCTTGAAAATTGTTGTATTTAAACTAGCATTGAAAGTGCCTCCAATTCCTTCAACTCTCCTAAAATATTGATATTCCCACATTATCTAATCTCAAATATTCTTTTATTTTCCTTCTAAATTTATAAAAACACCCTAAATTCCTTGAATTTCTTAGGGAATTTCAAAATTTTACCTAATAAATAAACCTAAGATTTTCTTGTCTACAAATAAAATATGACCAATAGAAATCAAATCACACCTTTATATCAAACTTGCAATAGTGGAAAAAATGTTGAAATCTAGAAAAAAATGTGACTTGTAGCAATCTTGTCACCAACACGAATCTTTGATTTCCAATAAACATCATTTGCATATGAACTCAAAATGAAGTCTAATTTTTAAAATTGCACTAAATCTCAAGAGGAATTCAAATATGCAAACACTTTAAATTGTTTACACAATTTAATGTTTATTTTCAAGCCTACGTTAGACTTGTAATTTATAAGGCCCGCAATGAATCACAATGGTCCAATTTACTCTTATGATGTTTTCCTTATGCCAAATAAATTCCTTCTTCCATTTATTGGGAAAGGTGCATCAACCTTGCATCATAATCTTCAAATATAATTCATTGGTTATAGACATTTCTTTTGGTCTTGAAAATTACCAAAGCATGATTTAACTAAATAAAGTTGTTTATATAGTGAAATAGAACTCTCTAAAATCTTCAATTTAAAAAATAGCATGTTCAATCAAGTTCTGAAATAAAAAAAATTCCCTTCAAAAGTTAGGCTTCCCACGTTAAGAATGTACAAAAATCTATGACACACAAAAGAGTTGCAAGAGGAAGTTACACATGTTGATCAATATCATTCACCAACCTGTGATGCCATTATGAATATCATAAAATATCTTTGAAATATTTAAATAAGACAAATTGGAGCACCCAAGTTGGGAGGATAACTAGAACATGTTATGATAGATTCCTTTAATTTTTTTCTTGTGATTTGGATGTTGGAATTTCACTAAGGGATTTGGAGGCTAGTTCTGGGTGGTATTTCCTCATGGTTTTTTTATTCTCTTTAGGTGGTTTCATGCATTGGTTCTATATTTATTGAGTGCTCAAAATGGAGTTTGCATAGTGTATTTTTTAGGTATTATTATTCTATCAGTATTACTCCAAATTTGAGTGTAGGCATTGTCTCCTACGAAGGCTACTTGCCTAGAGTGTATCATAATGTGTATTATTGTTGATTTGTACATTGGATCAAGGTTTGGAGGATATGTTTTTCTTGAAATGGTTTTCCTATTATACACCATTGTGTTATGGTGAATGATTGTATTGTATCATTTATTTTTTATAAATTATTTTGAAATGTATTTTTTGTTCATCTTTCCTCTTAGATTAGTGTATGGAAGCATTTCCACACCTTAGCTTCCTTTCACCATTTTTGTCTAGATTGGAAGAGGGATGGTCCCCAATATGTTTGAAAAAAAAAGGAACTTGTACATTGCAACAAGTATCACTTGTAGCATTGCAGAATATCTACAATATTGCTATATTTGAATTTTTGGCTTGTTTTGAAGACATACTAGATCCAAGTCAATGAACCAAGTTTTCATATCATCAAACCTTGTAAAATAACTATGAAAATTTGGGATTATGCAGCAATCTATAGGTACTTGTTGTGCTTGCATTTTTTTTGTTTGATATTTCTATATCAACATAATCAACTTGAACTTGTACAATTGGGACAAGAAAAAAATTGGGATTATTCAAGATCTTGCCTCAGTTATGTCTTTTTTAAAAATTTTTCTAGTATAATTTATGGAAGAATGAGAGTGTGTGAATTATGCATAGAGTGCTTTGTGTTAGAAAAATAAAAAGAATATTCAAAAACTATAAAAACCTAGAAGTTTCTGAAGTGTGTGATTTCTTTACATATGTGATATGTATAGAGGTTTATAGTATATGTCTAGATAGCATGTGTTTATGATGCTATTATAGTTTTAGCTCATAGAATAATTATTAGGGTGGTAATAAGAATAAGTTGTAGGATAATGGTGGAAGTTCATGGGAATAATAGAGCAATAGAAGAAATGCAAAAATAATAGAGTCAAGCCATATAAAATGGTCGAGAGGAAAATGCTTCAGGGAGAAATTCTCATGGGAGTTAGACTATGATGTTTATAACTCTAAGAATGACTTCAAATAATGTTGTTTCAACCTTTGAGAAAATCTCAAGGATGGGTAAAGTGCATAAGATTGAGAGATGCAAGAGGGATTCAAAAATATAGTAAGTGAACCTTACTAGATGGTCAAATTTGTCAATTTTAGAATTTTGTACAAATGAGGACCATTTTTTTAAATGACTAAATTTGACTTTTGATCATTTAGAACTATATAAAACCTACACATGCCACTGTGATCACATTACTAACTAGGTTGTTACTATGATTGCATTAGCATCCTAGTTGACATGAGCTTAAATAAGTAGAGAGGTATATACAAAAGAAAAAATAGGGTTGCTTGACATATTGACTACTTGTAAAAGAGCTAAGGAAATGGTCACATGTAATCTAAAGCATGCTATAGACATGGACACCAAAATGAGTGCAATACATAAAATAGAAATTATGAAGTAAGATTTTTTTTATTATATAGTACCCTCTTTAATCTCCATGATGCTACTACAACCATCTATTCTTCTTGGGTGGTTAATGTTATGAAAATAAAATCCACCATGATAATTGGTCATTGGTTGGTCTCTCATGTACTACAAATTTTGGTTCTTCTATTACCTCTTCCATATTGACATCTATAAAGTGATCTTAGCCAATTTATGATAGCAAATATTCTCACCTTGGTGGTTTTGGAGTTATAGGTTCAACTAGGATTTGTTTAATGGTTGTTGCCAACAAGTGCTTTTCTTCATTTAATAGGGGCAAGAATTATTTTTTCCCTCTACAAAACCAATGGATGAATGTACATAAGGTTTGTGCCTATTGCAAACAACAAATGATCTTTGTGCTTGTCCACATTCACATCAAAGATGTGAGACCATGTTTGGCCATTTCTCTCATGCCCTCTCCCCAAACCAATGGTGAAACTTAATTATGTAAGCCCCATTTGGATATGGATCTAAGTGGGTCCTAAATCTAATGCCCTATTTTTTTTTCTTCTCTCCAATATATAATTTCATCTCTACCCAAAATTCTTTTAAAATATATGGCAAGTACAATAACAAGGAAAACATAAGAAAACTCATGTTTACCTTTATCTTATACAAGTTCTCCAACATAAGCTATTTGAGTCCCTCTCACAAGTCATATTTCATGGTGGTGTTGACTATATCCTAGTTAATTTGGATGCTCCTTGTTGGAAATAGGATGCCATTTAATTGCAAATCCTAAATATTAATTATTTCATGTATCTCCTAAGTTCTTGGATTGTGTTCAACAACACTAAGATTAGGATGAGATTAACATTTGATGAAATAAATCATGAAATTGACATTTGTAGTTATTCCTAAATAATAGGAACATGTGGGTGCACACATGGTAAGGTGACACTCACCTTGAGTTCAGTTAACTATACAGAGTAACAGTTAACACTTATGAATGCATGTAAAGATCCTAGGAGTTAGAATTTGATGTTTGCATGTTTGAAGTTCAGTTCAGTTCAGTACAGTTCAGAATTAGTTTAGTTTAGTTCAGTTTAGTTCAGTTATGGTTCAGTTATCTTCAATTGCATGCAAGTGCATGTTGCATGCATGTTAGTTATTTTGAGTTGCATGTAGTTAGCTTTAGTTAACTTGGAATGCATGGCTAATAACTTGAGTTGTATGACAGATAACAGGGACTACCTCCAGTTAACAGGGGATGACCATTCTTGCATGAATGGTGTTGAGTAAATGTTTCAGTTAACAAGAAATCAGTTGGAGCTAACTTGGGCACCCAAGATGCTTTCTTGGAATTAACTCCAATGCATGATAAGATATTTCTAAAGGCTTTGTTAAGTGGGACCCTCTTTTGGGTGCCATCTTTGAGGAAGAGCTTTGTAATTATCACCGAAGTGAAGGATGGGTTGTAGCTTTAGTTTGGGACGCCCAAATGGGTAAAGCACATGTTCTAAGCTTTGGTCTTCATGGTAGAACTCAACTTGAAGCAATATGGCGTACCTTTTCAAGGGCTTGAGCTTGTGCATTGTAATTATCACCATTTGGAGATTACAAGGTTGCATATTGTCTCTATATATCATTCAAGTTGAAGAGAGTTTTGATAATTGGTTATTGCAGGTGTGAAGAAGATTGGTGAAGACAAAAGAAGCATTCTCAAGCAAGAATTGGAGCTATTGTATTTCAGAGATTGAATAATAGAATAATTCTTGGTGGAGTTTTTTCTCGAAAGGGTTTCTCCACATTATATCTTGTGTGATCTTTCTAATATCCTGTCTAGTTCTTCTATCAACTTCTCTCTTCATTCTACAACTGTAAAATGAATTAATCAACATAATCACCCACAAAGAATATATGTAACAAAGAAAAGACTTACTGCAGCCTGTTGGTGCTGGCTTTTTTGTTGGCTGCAAGCTGTCCTTTCTGCAGCCTGGCTTTTCTTGTTGTAAAGGGTTACAGATCCCTTCAAAATCTACTTTTCCCTAATATCAAAAACAAAGAAAAGACTTACTTAGATCAGCAATATTAAAGTTTTACAGAGTATTAAGCTAAGAAAACAGCTCATTTTTCAACACTCCTAACCATGACCAAGTTCTAGTTTGTGTAGTAAACCTTCCAAGGGATGCATTGTGATGTGTACCTTACATAGATGTCTAAGCTCAGTAACGTATTAAAAGTGCATTTTAGTTGGTTATTGTATAGGTCATTAAAACCATCTCTTTGACTTTAATGTTTCCTCTTCATTCCCATTTTTCAACATTGTATCCATATTAAGCAATATAGTTACTACATGAATGGATTCAACAATAATATTGTAGGATTGGTCTTGGTAAATTATGCCACCACCAACCTTGTTGAGAAGAATCATTACTACAACCTCATGCAATGCAAATAATGAGAACCATGCTCACGTGCATCTAGTTTCATTCTTCCAGTCATATGTAAATTTTGCATGTACTTCAACTCCTAGATGTTAGATTCTGGTTGCATCATGCTCAAGTCTCCTACTCCATTTCATGTGATTGATTTCTCCCATATTGGAGTGGATGTACTTTTGCACATCCTCATAGTATGTGGTCTAGAAAGGAATTGCAAATAATTCTCCATGTAGGTTGGGGTTGTAGTCCTTGAGTGAATTTATTAAACTTCAACTTCTATTGTCTACATTTGTTGTGAGTTAAGAAATGACCATCATTGGTTCTTTCCTTATTTATCTTACATCATAATTTGTCTATTACTTATGTCTAGCTCCACACAACTCTTTTTACTTTGACAATTTATAGAATGTGGTAAAATTGTTTTCACTCCTATACTCCTTTATATTTTTCATATTTAAAAAAAAACTTCTTACCTCATTCAATACGTTTTACTATTCTCATTTACCAATTTTCTTTCTCTTTTTACCTTTCCCCCCTCTTCTCTATCTTGCCTCTTTTTTCTTTTTAAATTTTTGAAAATTTGTATATATTCCCCTCCAACCAACCACTCATACTTAGCCATCAAATTAACTTTTTATGGTCAAGTATTCTACACTTAGCAATCAATTCATTAAACCTATCTACCTTTCTTTTCACTCTTTCTCTCTTTTCCCCCTTTTTCTTTTTTCCCTTTTCATTTTTTTTCTTTCCTGGATTTTTTTTCCTTTTCTTTTTTCTTCTTTTTGTTTTATATAAAACCACAATTTGATTAAATGTAGACAAAATGTGAAAGTTTAGTCTCCACTAACAACATTATTAATATTTAAAATATCAATACTAGATTTCAATATTATTGATTTTTAAGAAGGGTGATATTAGATTCCAATAGCTCTATTACTAGATCTTAAGTTGGATCCTATTGACTTCTAACAATCTCAATATTGATTTATCAATTTTGTAGCATGACTTAAGTAGAAGTACATAAATAAACTCTATTATTAAATAAATCAATTAAGAAAACAATTAATCATAGACCTTGTATATTGAATACCAACTTTTGAAGTAAATCATAACATATCGAAAATAATAATTGATGGCACAATAATAAGGAATCCATTGTACTCATATTAAGCACCCTAATTTGCAACATTATCTTCATCTCATCCATATTCCAAGCCTAGAGGAAATTGTGGATATGGTGTTTCTTGTGCTACATGCCATCTAAGTAACTTTCTCACTTAAGCATTCTATTTTGTTCTTGATCCCAACCTCTATTACACATAGTATGGTATAGACATCAATTCATATGATTAACATTGGAATTTATTCATATGATTAAGTTTTGTCTTTCCTAAATTGTCTCCACCATTAAATCTTCACCAAATGTGACTAGTTGAACTAGTCAATCTACTTTAAAAAAAAGAAGACAATATAAATTATGTTCAATCAATAAACTATATCATGTCCATTTAAAAAATTGAATTGCTTACTTTCAATGCTAAATGATTCTACCTACAATAAAATACATAAAAAACTTTGATTCCATTAAAATATTTATCCACCCAAAAGTGTTTTTTGTTTTCTTGAAGCAAAATATTTAAAAAGAAGAGGTGGAACAATAGACAAGGATAAATTTATTAAAAAAAATACATTAAAAAATTATTAGATAGTGATGTGTAGTGGTCAAGTAAGTTGGCAGCGTTCGATGTCATTAATATTGGCATTTTCATTATAAAAGTAGATACCAATGTCATTCTTTAATATTAACATACATTTATAGAAAATTCAATTAACTATCACAAATTTTATATTGATTTCTCAATAAATAAAAATAATAATAATTAAATATATAAGAATTTACAAATCATGAATAAAACAATATGATTGATTTCAATAATGATGGCCACCATTTAATTTGTGATAATTAACCTCTCGATGTAAAATAAAGTAAATGCAATATTATTTTTAATTACCATTACCAACAAAATTATATATTCACAAGGGTTGCATTGCTTAAAGCTAGTCTTCTTTCATGTGCACCTATCTCTCTTAATAGTTAATACTTCATTAGATAGCGGTGTCAAGTAGAGAATCCTAGGCTTCTGTGAGCCCTTGTGGTTTCCCTTACATTGTGGACCTTTTCAAAGGTCGTGGATTAATTGGATCTTCTTGTTCTTTTTTGAACTTTTATTTAAATCTTGTTCTTCTAATATAACCCCTTCCTATCCAACTTATCCATGTTTAGATAAATATTCTTCTCTTTTAACTTTAAAATATATTTTATCATCCTTCATTTCCTTTGTTTGCTCAAATATATGAAAACCATTTACTTCCCTAAAATATATTTCTAAAGTAAATATTTTTTCATATTAGAGGAATCCAAATCTTATAAACTTAATACTTGCACCATAACTAACGTTAATAAATTTTATTGTATTAAAATATGTAGTGTCGTAAATTATCACCTTTGATAATTTCACGCTATGTTTTTCTCCCCCCTAAATTATTGACCCTAATTGAGCCCCTATTTTTCTAAATTATGCATTTTATAGCCTATTTTTACCATTTTCTAAGAAATTGCAAGGATTGAACAAATATATTTATTTAATGTTTTCTCCCTAACACCTAAAATCCTAGAAAATAGGGCCAGGACTAGGACACCCTTAAGTGTTTTAGTCCCCCTATTTTACTGGGATCTAAATTTGAATATATTGGTGTTGATTTTTAACATTTGAAATTCAAGTTGCAAATGTCAACTATCAGATTTGTTTTTTGAGAAATTAGGATAATTGCATATAAATACCTAGTTATTGCATCATTTGAAATCTATCTAGAAAATCATTGGAGAAAGCATTACCAAGAGCACTATCAAGCAAGTCAAGAGCAACATTTCAGAGCTTTATTACAACAATTCAAGATCCAAGCATCATGCCAAATCTTATGTGATTTTATGTATGTTCATGTTATCATTGTTTGTGAAGGTCAACCCTTGTTGTAGGTCTCTAAGCAATTCAAGCAAGCAAGATCTAAGACCTTGAAGTGGTGTGCATGACTTCAGTCCTTCAAGGAAGCCATTGAAGGGTGGTGAGTTGCAACACTTTGTTGATTCATCATTCCTTCCTATCATTTATCTCTCCTATCAATGACACTGACATTGTGGAAGTGGAAACACTAACATGGGGTTTGACTAAGGAATGCCCCTAAATGGCACAACATTGTTTGTCTCTTTGGATGTGCAAGTTTTAGGTTTGGAGAGCATTGAAGGAAGTTTGAAGATCATTTATTCATTATTGCATTCAAATCCCTACACCTTGTCAATTCATGGAAACTCACCTATAAAATTATCTGACAATGATTTGACAAGTTTGCAAGCAAAAACAAGATCTCAGTTTTGTCATTAGAGGACATCCCTACAAGGATCAGGATGGCCTTGGGCGACTCCATCCTCCTATAGTGATTGACACCAAACTTTCTAGATAGATACACAACATTCTACCCCTCCCAAATCTACATGTAAATATCTATTTATGTCTATTAGTTGTCAGAATCTTGCAATTTTTGTTAGGACACGGTCTAATTAGGCTAATCAAAATAAATCAATTCCAATCCATTTCCAAGGCTCAAAAGGATTAGATCTAGGTTTGAGTGACTCACCTTCATGGTTGATAGTCAATCTAAACATCTTTATGGTTTGTATCCTAATGTACCTTTGAAAAAGGAGCAAAATCAATCCTAGATTTACACATTAATCTTAGGGTTCCCTTTTTCTATGTTATAAAATATAAATTAGATAATTTTTCCTTAGGCACATAAACATAAGCCTCATATCCAAATGTTTTAAAATATGAAATTGAAGGATTCTTCATGTCCACACTTCCTATAGTTTTTGATTGACTAGGCATAGGTGACCTATTTATATTGAATAACAACTAGTACTAAAAGCTTCATCCCAAAAATTCTATTTCAAACTTCACAACTTATCATACTTTTTAGATCTTTTTATTAATATTTTGTTCATTCTCTTAGCTACGCCACTTTTTCTACAATGTATATGGAGTATTTTTCTATTTTACAATCACTTTATGTTTACACAATTCTTCAAATTATTTAGAGGTAATAACTTAGGATAAAGTCATAGAAAATTTAAGGTACCTTTAAAGGGTATTCAAGACATCAAATGTGGAAGTGGGTTGGGTAAGTGGGGTAGTGGTAGGTCCAATAGTGGTAGGAGAAAGGGACATGGAGATGTGGTACATCATTCGGGTCATGGGGATCCCACGAGGTGGTATAGATTGGAGGTAAACCATATTGTGGAGGTAAAGTGGGGAAAGGATAATTATTAAATGAAGGGAAACTAGTGGTAGTGGAAGTGTCCATGACAAAGGAGTGATCTATAGTACATAGAAGTGTGGGTTGAAGTAGATGCACTACTCACAATCAATGAAGCAATTTTAGCACTAACAACATGTGAGGTATCTAATCCACATTTCTTATTAATGAATAGGTTTTGAATCACATCATCCAATTATGTAGGATTTTTTACATTAGCAAAACTAGAAAGTTCAATTGTAAAATCTTATTTATTTAAATGGGCCTCATGATTATACTCTTTATTGTTCTCATCATAAGTATTAGAATATACCTCATTGTTATTTTTTTGGGTCTTGTTAAGGCATGTATGAGTACTCCTTCTTGGTGGAATATTAAAATTTTGAGTGACTATGACATTAAAAAAGATGAAAAAATAAAGCCCAAAAGTATACTTTCATTTATTGCAAAATTAATTATATTAGTGATATATCATATTTGAAAGTGAAACCCTAATGTGTTGGTCAAGGGTGGGTATGGTGGGTAAAAGATATTTCATAATAAAGCTAAAAAATCCCAATAGAAAAAGACAAAGCAATGACGCAAGAGAATATTAAAAAGTTTCATATTTGAATATAAGATTTAATTATACATATAAAAAAGGTAAATCTAGAAATCCTTCATAAGTGTAGACACCTAAAATTGACACATCATCATTACCCAACCATTTCTTCTATGATTGATTGAATATAACCCTAACTATTAGATTAATTATCTCATTTTCATCCCTTATTAATTAAATAATATTTTATTATTTAATTAATAAAACCACTATTCATTCACTATTCATCACTATTTGCCTTGCATCTATTTCTATCCTAAATCATTTAGTCATATTCCTCCTATATTCCACCTTAGGTAAATAAATCCAATTTTTTATTTACCTAAGTCCCCCATCCTTTTCCCAAAAATAAATGTTTTTTGTTTATTTAATCTCCCTATTTTGCTCCACTTTTGTATTAAGTGGGCTAATCCACTTAATCCCCTAATTCCCTAGTTGCACAACCTAAACCTTGGCCAAATCTTCCACATCCCCCAATGTGTACAAAGGCACGGGCCTTTGTACATGTGACATGACCTTGATACCACATCAAATGGGTCAACTTGCCCATTCCTCAAGGGCACTCCCAAGTACCATTTCCATCTTTTCCATCCAATCTTCCCAAGGAGAATCTACACCATTAATTCTCCCTTAATCTCTCTCCCTCCATCTCCTCCATCCGCATGAGGAAACTTGTCCTCCTGCATCTCCCCATGGCTCTCAACCAATATGAGTCATTGATCTTACCTGTAATCATAGCCATCCATTCCTTGGGTTAAAAAAATGTAAATTGGCCTCAAATCAAGCCATTATCAATCAACTACTTGAATGCAACCTTATGGTGCTGGTAAGAGTACTAACACTCAACCATCCATGAGCACAACCACCATTCCATTGGAAAGAGATAGGAAAGATGAATGGGGTCAATAAAAAAAAATTTAAAAAATGGGGTAAATCAAAAAAATAAAATGAATTAAATTGGAAGGAGATAGGAAAAGTTGTTGACTGTGAAGTTGTCCCTATGATCATGAAAATTTGTTAAGGTGGACAAACAATTAGGTCTAGGAGGCTAATAGACAAATGAAGGTAGGTGCATACATGAATGTGATAAATGCACGAATATGGTGAATGTATAGGTATATGTGCATATAAGGAGAAGGTAAGGACTAAGTGTGTAGGAATATGTTTGTATATGAAAGGGTAAAATATTAAAAGGATGAACTCAACTTTATACAAAAATATACTATTGTCATGATATACATATATTAAATCACTTTCTCAAAATAACCATTACAAATTTTACCATTACATCAATATATACTGAAATTTTGAAAGAACTTATTTTTTTAGTTTTCTATTTTCTTAAAATACTTCGAAAAATGATTTGGTAGTTTCCGATTTTTTACATTTTCCAGCCTTTTTACACTCCCAAAATAGGTATATGATCGCATTTTGGAGAAAAAATAAAATCCTATGCGTCTTTCGGAGCCATCGCGACAAACTTATTCCCTCTGTGACATTCTGGAAGTATCTGGAACATTTCACACCAGTCTGCCTACTAAACATTCGTCCCAACTCTCTATCTTTCTCGAATCCTCTCATCTCATCCATAAATTGAACCAATCTTTATTGATCGATCATCGTCTGAATCATCACAAGCATTCTGTTCAACTGCAAGTTACTAATTTTGGACTTATTTTCATCTTCAATTGTAGTAGGAATGGCTTTGACTCCATTTTTTGGGAGGGGCATGAGCGCATGGGATCCATGGGAGCGCAGCCTGTTGGATCCGTGGCTTCCTATTTCCCGCGTGTGGGATGTGATGGACCTGACGGCGCCCAGCGCGGCTTCTTCATTCTCAAGGGACGCCATGGCAGTGGCCAACACAAGGGTTGACTGGAAGGAAACCCCCGAAGCTCATGTCTTCACAGCCGATTTGCCTGGTAATTATTGATGTCCTTGCTTCTCTATTTCTACGTTCATTTTTCCCATTCAGACGGGAATTCCTCAGATTTTAATTGTTACTGTGATTGCAGGGCTGAAAAAAGAGGATTTGAAAATAGATTTGGTGGATAAGCAAACCCTAAGAATAAGCGGCGAGAGGCACAAAGAACAAGAGGAAAAGACAGACCAGTGGCACCGTGTTGAGCGGTCAAGCGGTCGGTTTATGAGGCAATTCCGGCTACCTGAAAATGTGAATGTGGACGGCATTTCTGCAAAGCTGGAGAATGGAGTTTTGACAGTGAACGCGACCAAAACCTGTCCCGATGCTGCCGACGGCGGTGACGTTAAAAGCATTGATATTGGCGGTGCTTAGAATATTAAGTCGGATTGTTTGAGAGTAATATATATCAAATGTTCTGTATTATTACGAGAGTGTTGTGGTATTTGTGTTACATAAAACGCTTGTTGTAAAGTTTCTTTGGTTATTAAATATACTAGTTTTTGTTTCAGTGCTGATAATTGAGAAGTGTATTTTATTACTAGGCAAATATCAATTCTATTTCAACTTCTTCATTAGATAGTGCAGTTATACCGAGGGCTCTGAATAAATCATATGGCAAAAGCACAATTGACAGCTTGACAGCTTGGGCATTAATAATTTTCCCTTTTTTTAGATTCATCATTCCACTAGGAGGTGTCCTATATTCTAACTTGGCATACCCACTCTCTAGAACATGGGCCCACTTTTTCTTCTTCCCTTTTGTAGAATGGATTAATTCAATTATGATTTTGTTCAAAAGTCTAAACATTAGATACAAGGGTGGAAGACTATTCAAAAAATGATATTAAAATATTTTATGAAGGGTAGAAGGTTATTCAGAAAAAAGGTATTCAAATATTTTCAAATTTATGAATAAATGAGTTCAAAAGTTTTGTTAAAATGGTTCTTATTGAAATCTAAGAGATGGTTTTTTTTTTCTTAGACTCTCAATCTTCTATCAATACATTTTTTTAAGATTTGATTGTAGTCTTGGAACCGTAACATTTTATTATTTCTTAAAGTTATAGGGCTTATTTCATGTAAAATCTATATTTCTTAAAAGTCTATCAAGTAAAAATGTTTTCTTTTCAAATTCATATATTATAGATCTCTTTCCTACATGTTCTATCTCTCATGGACTCATAGCGAAACAAAAACGTAAACTCTCTTGCATTAAATGGTAGAATCACAACTTTTATCAAGCTGGAAATCTAAAATTGATGAGAATAGTAACAACTAATTGTTTGGAAATTGTTGTAATTTAAACTACACTTTAGGTAGGGCATCAAGTTACTTTTAAATGGCATTCACTCATTATTTGATTTCAAATATTTTCTTTTCTTTTCTTTCTAAGTTTGTAAAAACACCTTAAATTCCTTTAATTTTTTTTAGAGAACTTCAAATATATGTCTAATAAATAAACTCAAGATTTTCTTGAGAAATCATCTATAAATAAACCCAAGAAAAAACTAGGACTACTCAAGATCTTGCCTCAATTAGACTTTTTTTTTTTTGTCTTTTATAGTATAATTTATGGAAGAATGGGAGTGTGTGAATTATGCTTGTGCTAGGAAAATAAATATAAGCTTCAAAAACTATAAAAACCCACAAGATTTTTGAAGTGTAGTTCTTTATGTGTGGTATGTATAGAGGATTATAGTATGTCTACTTAACATGGGTTTATGATGTGATTATAGTTTAAGCTCATAGAAGAATTATTAGGGTGGCAATAAGAAGTTGCATGATAATGGTGGAAATTCATGGGAATAATAGAACAATAGAATAAATACAAAAATAATAGAGCCAAGCTTTTGAAAATGGTCTAGAGGAAAATGCTAGGAGGAGAAATTCTCATGGGAGTTAGACTGTGATGTTTAGAACTCTAGGAATGACTTCAAAGATTGTTGTTTCAACCTTTGAGAAAATCTCAAGAATGAGTAGAGTGTATAAGATTGAGAGGCAACAGATGGATCCAAAAATATAGTAAGTGATCCTTACTAAATGGTCAAAATTGTCAATTTTAGAATTTGGTACAAATGAGGACCATTTTAAAAAATGACTAAATTTGACTTTTGATAATTTAGAACTATATAAATCCTACACATGCCACTATGATCACATTACTAACTAGGTTTGCTATTATGAATGCATTAGCATTCTAGTTGACCTGAGCTAGAATTAGTAGAGAGGTATATACAAAAGAAAAAATATGGTTGCTTGACATATTGACTACTTCAAAAATAATCAAGGAGATGGTTACATGTAATATAAAGCATGCTATAGACATGGACACCAAAATGAGTGCAATAC
Source organism: Sequoia sempervirens (assembly GCA_007258455.2). Taxonomy (NCBI): domain Eukaryota; kingdom Viridiplantae; phylum Streptophyta; class Pinopsida; order Cupressales; family Cupressaceae; genus Sequoia; species Sequoia sempervirens. Next base: position 80,032 of record VDFB02253959.1, read on the forward strand.
ATAAAATTAAAATTGTGGAGTAAGATTTTTTTTATTATATAGTACCCTCTTTGATCTCTACGATGCTAGTACCCTCTTTGATCTCCATGGTGCTACTACAACCATCTATTTTTCTTGGGTGGCTAATGTTATGACACTCAAATCCACCATGATAATTGGTCATTGATTGGTCTCTCATGTACAACCACTTTTGGTTCTTCTATTACCTCTTCCACCTTGACATCTATGAATTGATCTTAACCAACTTATAATAGCATATATTCTCACCTTGGTGGTTTTGGAGTAATAGGTTCAACTAGGATTTGTATAATGGTTGTTGCCAACATGTGATTTTCTTCATTTAATAAGGGCAAGAATTGTTTTTCCCTCTACAAAATCAATAGATGAATATACATAAAGTTTGTGTCTATTACAAACAACAAATCATCTTTGTACTTGTCCACATTCACATCAAAGATGTGAGATCATGTTTGGCCATTTCTCTCATGCCCTCTCCCTAAACCAGTGGTGCAAATTAATTATGTAAGCCCCATTTGGATATGGATCTAAGTGGGTCCTAAATCTAATGCCCTATGATTTTTCATTCTCTCCAATTTAGAAGTTCATCTCTCCCCAAAATTATTTTAAAATATTTGGCAAGTACAATATCAAGGAAAACATAAGCAAACTCATGTTTACCGTTCTTTATCTTATTCAAGTTATCCAACATATGCTATTTGATTTCCTCTCACAAGTTGTATTCAGTGGTGCTGTTGACGATATCCTAATTAATTTGGATGCTCCTAACCATGGCCAAGTCCTAGTTTGTATAGTAAACCTTCCAAGAGATGGATTGTGATGTGTATCATATGTGGATGTCTAAGATGTAACCTATTAAAAGTGAATGTTAGTTGGTTATTGTATATGTTATTATAGCCATCTCTTTGACTTTAATGTCACCCCTTCGTTCCCATTTTCAACATCCTATCTATTATTAAGCAATGTGGTTACTACATGACTAGATTCAACTGATCTTCGTAAACTATGCCACCACCAACCTTGTTGAGAAGAATCATTACTACAACCTCATGCAATGCAAAGACTGAGAACCATGCCACACATCTAACTTCATTCTTCCAATCACATGCAAATTTTGTATATACTACAACTCCTATATGTTAGACTTTGGTTGGATCATGGTCAACCTCTCCCACTCCATTTTCATGTGATTGATTTATCCCATCTTGGAGTGGATGTACTTTTGCACATCCTCGTTGTATGTGACCTAGAAAGGAATTGCAAATAATTCTCCCCATAAGTTGATATTTTAATCCTTGAGTGAATTTATTAAACTTTAACTTCCAATGTCTACATCTACTATGTGTTAAGGAATAGCCACCATTGGTTATTTCCATATTTATCTTACATCATAATTTGTCTATTACTTGTGTCTAGCTCCACAACTTTTTACTTTGACAATTTATGGAATGTGATAAAATTGTTTTCACTCTTCCACTCCTCCATATAAAAAACTTCTTACCTCATTCAATACTTTTTACTATTCTCATCTATCAATTTTCTTCTCTTTTTACCTTTCCTCCCTATTCTCCTCCAACCAAACCACTCATACTTAACCATCAAATTCTTTTTTTTGGTCAAGTATTCTATACATAGCAATCAATTCATTTCACCTATCTACCTTGCTTTTCACTTTTTTTTTCTCTTTTTTTCCTTTTTTCTTTTTTCCCTTTTCTTTTTTCTTTTACCATCTCATTTCCTTTTTTCTTTTATTTTTCTTGATTTTTTTTATCTTTTCTTTTATCTTTTTGTTTTATATAAAACCACAATTTGATTAAATTTAGAAAAAAATGAAAGTTTAGTTTCCACTAACAATATTATTAATATTTAAAATATCAAAGACTAGATTTCAATATTATTATTGGTTTTTAATAAGAGTGATATTAGGTTCCAATAGCTCTATTACTAGATCTTAAGTTGGATCCTATTGGCTTCTAACAATCTCAATATTGATTTACCAATTTTGTAGCATGACTTAAGTAGAAGTACATAAATAAAGTTTTTTATTAAATAAATAAATTAAGAGAACACTTGAGTATGGACCTTGCATATTGAATACCTTTTGAAGTAAATCATAATATATCATACATAATAATTGATGGCACAATAATAAGGAATCCATTGTACTCATATTAAGCACCCTAATTTGCAAGCTTATCTCCATCTCATCCATATTCCAAGCAAGAGGAAATTGTGGATATGGTGTTTCTTGTGGTGTATGCCATCTAAGTAACTTTCTCACTTAGGCATTCTATTTTGTTCTTGATCCCAACCTCTATTGCACATAGTATGCTATAGACATCAATGTTTGGAGTTCATTCATATGATTAAGTTTTGTCTTTCCCAAATTGCCTCCACCATTAAACCTTCACAAAATGTGACTAGTTGAACTAGTCAATCCACTTAAAAAAGACAAGATAAATTATGTTTAATCAATAAACTATATCATGTCCATTTAAAAATTGAACTACTTACATTCCATGCTAATTGATTGTACCTACAATCAAATACATAAAAAATGTTTAGTTGATTCTATTAAAACATTTATCCACCCAAAAGTGTTTTTTGTTTTCTTGAAGTCAAATATTTAAAAAGAAAACGTGAAATAGTAGACAAGGATAAAAAATTTATTAGATAGTGATGTGTAGTGGTCAAGTAAGTTGGTAGCCGTTCAATGTCATTGATATTGGCAATGTCATTATAGAAGTAGCTATCAATGTCATTCTTTAGTATTAACATACACTTTTAGCAAATTCAATTAACTATCGCAAATTTCATATTGATTTCTCAATAAATGAAAATAATAATAATAATTATATATATATGAATTTACAAATCATGAATAAAACAAGATGATTGATTTCAATAAATGATGGCCACCATTTAATTTGTGATAATTAACCTCTTGATGTAAAATCAAATATATGCAATATCATGATATTTTTAATTGCCATTACCAATAGAATTATATATTTACAAGAGTTGCATTGCTTTCACATGCTTAGCAAGAGAACTTTAAAAAACTTAGTAAGTGAAGAATTGCATTGTGTTCACCTTCATATTGGTTAGATATGCATTTTATGATTTCTATACTTTATTTGATGAGGTTAGACAAACCATAGACTTGGGTTTTATGCTTAAGGAAAGTGGAACTGTAAATGACAAGCATCTATTGTGGAAGACTTGATCATTGGAATGAGCACTCATGATAATATTGGTCATACGGAGATTTTTTTAAAATGTTGTTAAATAATGTTTAACTGTAAATAATTTTTTTTTGCTAACATTATCACAAGTTGTCTAAGACATGGAATTATGGTAAAAATGTCATTATGTCTTTAAGTTTCTATTTATAGAGAGAAAATAGTAATTCAATAATTCTTCTATTCGATGTCTGAAATCACTATAGTTTGTTGAATATCAAATATGATTCATTTTGTTTAAATTGTGAAATGCATCTATATCAGTTTGTTTGAATTGTGAATGTGTCTATATGAGTGTCCTCATCTTTCAAGAAGTTATAATTAATTTGATAGGATATTATCTGTTGTCCAAAATGCATTAGATTTATATAGAGATTATGCTAGTATTTTTTCATCATTTTATATAACAGAGAATATAATTTTAAATTTTTAGAACATTTATATAAGAAACTTCAATAAAGAAAACCAGTGGTTGATAGGATTAAATCTATACTTTAATAATTATGAGTGAATGCTTATTCTCCACATATTTGCATGGGATAATTAATCGACTCGATGTCAAGTTATGGTCCTACCTTGGACCTTGGATTTGAGCCAAACCTCTATCAAACTCTCAAATTGTTGGATATTTGAGTGCTCTCTCCTACTTAAGGCTAACTTGCAAGTTAAATCTATTATCTATGTATTAACAACTTTATAATAGCTTGTTGAAGCAAAAAACTAATTTTTGTAAGTACCATAATAAATAAATGTATACATATTATATACATTTGAACAACTCCCCATAGAATGAACAAGAGAGTCAAGGTCAAGTCATTTTCTATCTGTATTAACAATTGCAAATCTAAGAATAGAAATAGGTCTCTTTAGATAGGGAGAGTGCTTAACCCTCACATTGTAATTGGAGGTTGAGATTGAGGGGTGAGCTTTGGGTAAATAACCCAACATCTTCTCCCTACTAGTCAAGTTAAGAACTCTCAACCCCCTCTAAGGTAGGATTGAGCACTCTCCTCAAACCCATCAATGACATGTGTCATGTACTTAGCAAAAAGAGAATTGCTCTATTGATAGGCATCAATGATGCCAAGACCAACCTTCTCCTAAGAAAGATAATAGGCTTCCCAAGCCACTCTATCAAAACCTCACATTTGTTAGGAATTATTCCAAGGAAGATTACATTGAAGCTTGGTTAGTAAGTCATACATAGTTGTTGGCAAGGCCCAACATGAAAAATAATAGATTTGTAGAAGCTAAAAAGTTAATGTGAATTAGGAATTTGATAGAAGGGACAAAATTTTAGTGATCTAGTATGCAATTTTTGTCGCAACCCTTTGTGAAGAAAGAGGACAACAAAGACTATCAAATGCAAAGGAGAATGCAAGAAACTTGAACATCTCATTTTGATGAATCATCTACAAAGTGGGCTATTTGAGTTTTTCTACTAAGAAGAGAAATCTCTTTGATAGGACATTGATTATAAATGCTAACGATAACTAAAGGTCTATACTACAAGAACATATAAAGAGGAAGTACAAGGGAAGATTCGATATATCAAATGAAAATTTCTAGAACATTCAAATTGATGACTATTAATTGTCAAGCGAGCAACAACATTTGAAAACATGTTTGAACAACATAAATTAAAACATTATCAATGTGGCAAGAATAAAAAGCTACTCAATATGTTTGCATGTTTCTTCAAAGCCCAATTTCATGAAATCAAGATTTTTATTGATAATTCTTGACCTATATAATGGCTTCTTCTTCTTTTAACCGAGAGGAATCAAGGGTTTAGCCCAATGACCTAGAGCTTAGCTCTTTACATGGCAAGCCCTCCTTATAACCTCTTGAGTGATGTGCAACAAACCCTCATCCACAATGCGAGCAAATCAAGAGTTGAACCCACAACTTGGACTACCTAATGCGGCAGCTGAGACCAAGTGAACTAACCCCAAAGGTCCCCATAAAATAGCTTTTGGTAACACCAATTTGTTCAAGTCTAAAATTGGAGGAAGAGAAAACACAAACAAACAAGAAAATCCTTAGCATTAATCTCAATAAACAAAGTGATGGGGTGAGAATTGGTATTTCACTCTAGATCTCTTGATTTATGTGATTGATTATATTTCTCTAAGGAAAGAGGCATAATAGATTGTGTGTAAAATTGTAACTACTCTAGGATAACTATATGCCAAGTGATTTTGTAAAACTTGTAAGGAAATAAAAAATACTACAAGCTTTATCAACGACCATATGTACAAGGGCATTATGAAGCTCATCCAAAGAAAGAAATGCATCACGTAATGCTTTAGTCAAAAGGTTAAGCTCATAGAACACCACATCCATGCATTTTTTAAGGGCTTGAGCATGCTCAATGGTATCCTTTTAGGTTTGACACACTAGTTTATAATAATCCAAAGAAGCCCTAGAGATTTCAAGAAGAGTAATAATGTCAACATGAGTAGTTCTAATTGCTTTGATCTACTATCTAGAATTCTTAAAACTTGGCAGATTTGAAAAATTCCTTACTAAGCTCAATCTTTGACCTAGAGCCAATGAGGGTAGGTATACATTTGAGCACATTTCACAACATGCAACTCCACTTGTATTCACAATTATCTATGACTAGAGAAGCTCGTGATTTTTTTTATTTTAAGGGGTAAACACTTTTGATCCAGAGCTATGAATCGATGAGGTCACAAATGGGGAACCTCGTCCCAATTTAAACATTCAACAATTACACCCTAGTGGGGTTTGAACCTTGATGGCAAGAACAACACCACAACTTAACCATCATACCATGCCACTATTGACTAGAGAAGCAGAGCCAATGAGGGTAGGTATACATTTGAGCACATTTCACAACATGCAACTCCACTTGTGTTCACAATTATCTATGACTAGAGAAGCTCGTGATTTTTTTAATTTTAAGGGGTAAACACTTTTGATCCAGAGCTATGAATCGGTGAGGTCACAAATGGGGAACCTCATCCCAATTTAAACATTCAACAATTACACCCTAATGGGGTTTGAACCTTGATGGCAAGAACAACACCACAACTTAACCATCATACCATGCCACTATTGACTAGAGAAGCTCATGATTGAAGATGAACACCAACTAGGTTAGATTCAAGAAGAGAGTTGATTCAACAGTACTGTTTGAAAAGACACGAGTCCATCGACTGTGAATTTTAGAATTTGTTAACCATATTGTCACGAACAAGAGGATATGCAGCCAAAAAAAAAAAAAAGAGGTTTCATTCACCATTAAATCCAATTGGTAATTCCATACTCAAGCAATGACTTTGATAGTGCATTCATGTTGCAAAAACGAAGTGTTCAAAAATAATATATATACGAGGAGCCCACAACAATCCATCACCGTGGACTAACCAAAAGTGATTGGAGAGTAGCCACACAAAATTTTCTGCCAATGAACACATGCGGACCGACCACAGCAAGAATAAAGGTTGAATATATGTTGTTTGCAATCATGACACAATTTAATCTTTCAAGCATCCAATCTGTCCCATTGTGAAGTTTGACCATTAAACCACAACTTTGAGGAATCAAACTGCCTCTGATAGTCAAGAAATGTTTTTTTTAAACCAGGCCTCACATTTGTCAATGCACCAGCATGTGGGATGAATACCTTCATTGTCCTTAGGAAATTCAATCATATTAAAGTTGCCACAATCAAACAAGTTGAAAAAAGGGAGATTTTTGGTTAACCAATCTTTTTACTCCAAACAATCAAGGCCATCATTATATACATAGTTGTTGACAAAGCCTGAAGATCAACATTATGCATACATATCCTTCGGCAGTCATTTAAAATAAACCTTTTTAGTACGGGTTTACAAATTCATTATTTATGTTCACTAAAATTTAATGGTAGTAGTTATTAATCCAATTTAGTAGGATCTACTTGGCATTTAACATGCTGTAAACTGTTACCTATGTAAAGATATTCTTCATGCATTAGTATAATGCTAACATTTAACAAAATTATACCACTAGAACCAGCCATCAACCAAACTGCTAAGGCAGATAATGTCTAGTAAATCTATAATTCACTAACCATAACACCCAAAATATGCACAATATGCATAATAATATAGAACATTTCATATTTCTTTTTAGAATAGGATTTTGGCTGGTAAAGATACTGCTCGGCATAGGAATCTCTGCAGATATTCTACCAATTCTATAATAGAAAGCTTGATTGTCTGCATTTCAATCAGTTAAAAATTTATATTAAATTGCAGAGAAGATCTTAACTGATTTAAGCTCATTGAAGAACTACATGAAAGAGAAAATAAAAATCCAATTTGAAGTATTAACCTGTAATTTGAATCTTAAATATATATTACATTAATTAGTAGGATTGGACAATGATGGAAAAACTGAGGTTGAGATCCAACCCCAACCACCAGGGAACAAAAAACTGGATTAAAATGGAGAGAACAGGCCACCACTATAAGAACAATGGTTAGAAATACAAATTTGGAATGGGTGCACACCCCAAATATAATCATGAAGCTGGGGCTGCTGAGTTCATTTCAATCCAAATCCAATTTCAAAACTTCCATTGGTTTGCTTTCTTTTATTAGAGGGTAAAGGTGGGTTTTTGAAAGTGCCTAGACCCTTGTACAAAGAAAGTTCAGATTCAGCAATGAAGCCCATCAAACAATAGAGAAACAAAATATCTGGACTAAGAAAGAGTCCCTCAGCACCAAAGCTGTTAACCAACAGCAAAACACTAAACTAACAGCATCTAGACATCAGGAGGATGGCAAATAAGCACATGGCTGAGAAATTTTACTTGAAGAGCTGAACATACAGCCCTCCTTAGTACCACTTGAAACCTAAACCTTCTGTAGATGGACTCAACAGGCGGCTAGAAGCCGTGAAGCTCCAATATTTGTTGCATCTTTGGAGCAGGGTTCCTTCCCGTTCATTCTCTCTTTAATAGCATCTCTCCTAAAACTTCCATTTGTTTGTTGTATTGCTCAGAAAATTGCATATAGAGGATGCTATTGTGAAAGAATATCTGATACTGGTAAATCAGAAATCAAAAGGATTGCCGTACCCAACTCGGCTCCTGATGTTGTAATGATCATACATAGGATCACCATAATCAACAGGCTTAATATCTACAGCTTCATTTTTTGCCCTGTTTTCTTGTGCTGCTCCAAACACCACTTCACTGCTTGAATTATGTGGCCTGTCATAATGAGTCTGAGGGGCTGATGACTGGTGCCTCAATGATCGTGGATGGCTTTGATCATCCTTATCACCACGTTTGTAGTTATTATGAAACTTGAACTCTTTATAGCTGGAAACACCTTTCGTGTCTCTGGTGGGTCGCGCTCGAAAATTTTGAACTTTCAAGGGCTCAGGTTTGGGATTATGGTCATCTGATTCTTCGAAAGAAACTGAATTTTTCCTAATTGGGTCCACTTTAGAATTATAATCATCATCTGGAATGAGAAGAGAATCCCTATCTGGCCACAAATCTCCTTTATCTTGACGATTCCTGGACATTGGTCGAGGCTCAACATCATCATCTGCAATGGGGATGGTGTCACGTAATGGCCATAAATCCCCTTTCTTTTGAGGGTTTCTTCTTAGAATAAAATCCCTCATAGAAGTGAAGATACTACCAATGATTTCCACCGCAAATTTGAAGAGATCCCAAATAAATTTCCCAAAGGACATCCAACCAGCATCAACATTTTCAGATTGTCCCTCAACAGGGATAAGTGAAGGTCGGTCCGTCTTCATAGGACTGGGCAATTTTTTCTTGGGTGGCTTATCCTGCCTTGCCTGCAAAATACTTATAATAAGAGGTCTTGACACTAGCACCTAACCAGTATCAAGCAAATCTGAGAATGATGATATACATCATAAATTCTGCATATCTCTTTCTTAACGCAGGATTCACAAAAGACATGAAAAATTATTGCTGAAATTATGTTTAAAGGTATGTCTAACCTACCGTTCTCCCAAAAATGATGCTTCCAAATCCTTGATGTTGAAGCAAGCCAAGAATATATCCCAACGACAGTGCGCCAGCAACCATAAGAATGCCTGTAATATTTGACATGCCTAAGATAAACCAGAACTAAAAAGCCAAAATCAAAGCCAGAATATTAATAAAGCCATTATTATTTCAGATTCACAGGAAAATTTCGAGTTCAAAGTTTAAACCCTCCAGAACAATTCCAAACATCATATTTGGCATAGTTCACTTGTAATAGACTTTGCTGGAGAATTATCCACTCAACACTTGCTTAGCTAGAAAGAAGGAATTTCCAAATTACCAATTGCATAAAACTTAAAAGACAGACTTTCAAATTAAAATTTTGCGTTAATCTATCATTTAATTTGATGTTAATCTATCAAATTTGCTCCATAAAATCTAGCTCCTACCATTAATATTATGAGAAATACAAGTGAGAAGGTAGGTAAGGGCCAAGGCTATAGCATGTGAACTGTGATACATACCTGAGGGATAACTTGTGGCATAATTATATGCACAGTCATCATACTGGAGGGAAATCTCACGAACAGCCTGGTTGCCCCTATCAACAACCAACAGTGAACATGTACTGCTCACATAGACCACATCAAAATCGCTTGAAAACTTGGCACCTTCACTTGGGCCATCGACATGACCAGGTTTATTTGACCTACCTCCAGCAATGGTCGTTACACCTGCATTTTATCACCCAAATGAAAGGAAAGATGAATCAGGGTGTAGCTAACAATCAAATTGAAATTTGGCCAATTTCATCTAAATTCATGAGTTATAAGTACCTAAAGCAAACCAAAGCACATCATAGATGAAGAACTACAAATAATATATATATAATCTTGTAATGTAAATATGATCAGGGAGATGATAATGTGCTTAACTTCAAAATGACATGGTAAAATTCCAAGCCATCAAACTCTTAGATAATCAAACTCTTAGATATGTGGTTCAGGCCTAATTATTAACTTTTAACAGAATGACAGACAGCCTCAACGAAGTCCTCATAAACAGCTGTGTGTGGAACAAAAGCCTCTAAAGGATGGTCAGAACATTATCCTTTTCCATCTGTGGAATTTTGCTCGATGGTATCCTTAATTTAAAGATGGTTCTATATTGTAAGGGAGATCTTCTAGTTGACACTCATGCCTGGCGGTCAACTTCGTCTGCAATCCGTGATAGGAAATTAGTCCATTATGGCTTTAATCTCTTTCGAGATTCTTTCCTAGATCAAATTTATACTGAGAAACATCTATCTCACTGAAAAATGAACATCATATCTATCTGTCAAATTAGTGATCTGAATATGAATTTACAATTCATTTGCTCTTTTCTTCACTAATTTTACTATTTAATTGCCAGCCTTTATGTGTTCACATTTTCCGACATGATTAGGTAGTAGGTACCTTCTTGCCCAATCTTCCTAATAGCATTATTCACGGTATCTGCAATGTAGATATTCCCTCTGTCATCGACTGTGAATCCCTTTGGATGATTGAAGCGAGCATCTTTAGGTTTTCCATCAACATGGCCTGAGTATCCTTGTGAGGAGCCTGCTACTAATCTGGCCCTGCTATCTGCACAAATCCGGCAGAAACCCAATGTGAAATAAAAAATCAAAGGCAGATATGAATTGGAAAGAAAGAGAGAACTGAAAAGCTGGTAATTTTAGTTCAAACATGGCATCAAAATGGGAATGTTGATTTATCAGAGGCACATACAACGTGATAACGGAGGAGTTAATCGATGGATGTTGCTGTTGTCCGAATCTAGAATAAGCAATTCACCATCTGGGGAGACCTCAATGGTATATGGGTCAATTCCAAGCTTACTTCCTTCAAGAACTGTTTCCACTACGTACCCACTCTCAAACTGAAGAAAGCTCCGGTCTGAAATATGTCATTTTGTTAGATCTATCACAACCCCAAATCAGGGTAAGGAGCATCGAACACATCCTTGTAGAGCATAAATGGTATGAAAAAATTGTAGACCAGAAAAAGCTAACCAGTTTTAGAAATAACGGCTGGCGAACTCCATACCCACTTGAGCAGAGCAGATAATGGGCTGCCAACAATACCTGAAATCACAATGTAGAGGATTGCATTCCCACATCAATTGGGGAAATGCAAAGAAAACAACACATAGCTACCAGTTCAATAAGAAATCCCCTAGGATTCCAAGAATGCAATAACCCAATGCCATATTGTCAAGCAGCTCAGAGGTACAATGATGAAAAAAGTTAAATCAAAAGCAGACATTTTGCAATCAGTTTCTACGGCAACGTTATATCACATTTGTTATAAATTAAGAGGGGAATCAGCATTACCTGGAGGAGCAGCAAAAACTGTAGGCCAACAGGGCGCCAGCACAGCTATTAAGAAAACACAAATAATCAACAGAGATCCCTTCATATCTCAGAACTTGGAACCCACCGCCACTTTTCTTCTTGGCAAACACATACATGCATGAAAAGTCGTTACAGCTAAACATATGTCCTCCAAATCATTGTTACTCTTTCCTTCCCACTGCAATCTCTTCATCTGCTACACAATAGAAAATGCACCAAAAACAAACAAAATCAATAATTTCAGCTCAGACTGATGCAATATGCAGTGTGCCTACATCAGGGAGGGAAAAAGTAAAAACAAAACAAGACAAAAAGCTTTGGGGCAAACCTCAAGTGGGTATTTTTTCTTGCAGTTTACAAGGACAGCCCACAAAAAAAAGGACAGTCACTCTTTCTCAATCAGGGTTGTATTTTTTCCGCCCTCATTAGTACGGAACTCCACCGCTAATGCAATTGATTCATCTAAGCAGGGTTCCTTCAACTTTACATGTCAGCCAGTGGGACCCTCTGGAACTTGATTCCATCCAAACAAAAACACAAAAACAAACTCAAATAGTTTTCGGTGTTACTTACATCATAGGAGATTAGGGATTACCTTTAGCAAAGCACAAATCTTTTACTTGACCTCATCTTGAATGGAATCTCACCCAATTTTCATCTTCTTTTAAGAGCATCTGGGTTGAAAAGGAATATTAACTTTTCTTGCATTGTGTCAATTGTGGAGCTGTATTTAGTTTTTCTCCTGTATCTGCCCTTCCTACTTCCATGTATACGACGAAATTATTGCTGAAAGGACAGTGTGATCCACTACTGACAAGGAATCAAAGAAACATGCCATGTTGTTGTCTGTATGTGAATAGATATCTCGTGAACTAGCTTTTCATTAATCTGGAATATTTGCTAGTTTTGTGTAGATTTTGGCTTCCTCGTGTATTTATTAAAATATTAATTGACCTGGCTTGGGCAAGTGAAATGATCACTATCCTTGGATTCCTAGGGTTCTTATTAAAAGGATCACTTAATTTGTTGGGTTGCAAAACGATCATGAAGATAGCTATTGATGGGATGTTCACTAGTAGAGAAGACACTCCACGTGGGATTTGCAAGAAAACTTGGGCGGAGGTACAAGTTGATAAGAAATTAAAATTCTCTATATTTTACTTGATTAACAATTCTCCAATTACTTTAGGAACTTTAGGAAAGTAATTAAAAAGATAAATGGTATTTAGTTTGAAAATTAAAGAATAAGCATTAAATTAATATTCTATGATAAGATTGTGTATATTCGAGAAATGATGTCTTTATATTAGTAAAGTGTTTTGGTGTTTATGTTTGATTTATGATTTATCAAATGACAAGTTCATTCATGTAGGATGAAATTGAGGTCACAAATACATATTTTGAGTTCACATTCGTTCTAGCAATCAGTATATTTTGTTTTTTGACATTGTTCGATGGATGATAGTTTGCTTTGTTCTTTTTGAATATCTAGGAACTTGGTGATATTTAAAAATATCATAAAGGTTGCCAATTCATTGTAGGTAAGCAAGTCCTCATAGATCAATTCTAGAAAAGTGAATAAGGATTAAAATAATAATAAGCAAGTGCCCTACGTATGCTTATTTGCTACTTATTTTATTGCACCAAATTGAAATGTTTTGTTATTAATTGCTTCAATGCTCTAGAATGAATGATTTCAAATGATTCCTTGATTATTAGAATGAATGTATTATATGTCTTTAAATAATAGCAAATAACATCAAATTGCACCAAACATATGTTTAGTTAGCTTAAGCTAGGAGAGTGAATGGGGCCACTTGGTCAAATTTGAATTTTGAATTTTAAAATGAAAGGGGATAATTTTGTAATTGCAAGGTTGTTTCTATGACTAAGGCTAAGATTCGAACAAAAAACAAATAAATGAAGGTAGATGCATTCATTACCAATATTAAAACAAGTAATTTGATTGGGAAGAAATAAATTTAAATGTTATCCATAGAAGACATCATTTTTATTTAAAAATAAACCATAAAATATCATATCTCAAGAGATAGATGTCATACATTTACCAATTACATAGTACATCATGATACACCTTGCAAATGATATATTAAGATTCAAATAGGGATTAGGACTACAATCTTATCAATTTGTCAGTGTTCATCAATTATACAAAAATATTTATCATTTTAATTCATTGCATATAGATTATCGATGGTCCTAGTCATCTCATCTAAGTGCAAGCAATATGGTTGTCAAGTTGTATGGAAAAAGAGTATTATCAAGTGTTTTACCTCCAATCACAAACCAAGCAGTCCCCCACATATCTTCCTACTAGAAGTGGTTTGACCCCTCAATAAGGGTGGAAGATAATGGCATATGTAGTAGAAAAATAACCAAATTTAAGAACCAAGTGTGAATGCACAATCATTATCACATACAATCAATCATGCAAACCCTATATACTCTCCAGCTACTAATAACATAAAATTGTCGCACAATCCTTAGATTATAGTGAATCGATAATGCATGCATATATAACATCACTTTGCTCAAAGTGTTTAATTATAAGCCACATGTAGATGTGGTCATTTATTCACAACATAGTTATTTATTGTTTGATTCATCCAAAATGACCATAAAATGGTGAAATACAAAGTATAGACCAACATGCCATTTTTTATACAAATTATCATATTAACTACCAAGCCATTGGCATACCCTACCCCTAAGTTAGTCTTAATAAATTTAATATTTTCCCAAAGGTATTTAAATGGTGCATGTGTGTGTGTTTTGTTTTTCTCATTTATCTTTATTTTTCTTTGTAAATTTGTCTAATTTTGTTGATTTAAATTATTGAATAACTATAAGAATAAAAACTATTTAGAAAATAATTACCATGCATCATATGTGTTATTCATTATATGAAAGAAGGGACAATTGATACATATATCCTTTTCTTTTCTATTGTACATGCCTAGTAAGTATGAAAATGGCATGCTTGGTGTGTGTGTGTGTGGATATTTGTAAAGTTTTAACAAAATAAAAACCATGAGCACATAGGTTGTGGTAATATGCAATTCCTCAAGAAATGTAGCCTCAAGTTAGACAATATTGCTTAATATATATGTAATTTTAAGTTTATTGAAAAATGCCTAAATAAGACAATGAAATGTAGTTTCATGAAATTCAATGATTATAATTATAGATTTTATATAGTAAAAACTCATTTGATCGAATGCCTAGATAAGGCATGTGAACTATTTGGAAAAATATTATAGAGAAATATAAACTCAACATATTTAAGCAAATGCAATGAACACGTATAGAACCAAACACACAACCTAACTTCACAATACTAAAGTAATAGAATAGGTATGTATATCCCTAAAAGTTGATTTTTTTATAGAATCTACCAATTAAGCCATTTCATACACATGTAATAGTATCGTGTAACCAATTTTAGCTAAAAATTTCATGCCAAAAACTCATTCAATGGACCTAGAACAATCAAAATAAAGTATATAAATCTAGTATGTATGTGCATGTGTACATGCATAAATACAATCATCACAAGTAAAAATGTATATTTTCATGTACCCATATTCATTCATAAGCTCATAAATAGTACCTACATTAGTGTGAAAATACATACCCAAAATACAAATATATTTTTTCCAATTTTTGCCTGCCAAAATGAGATTCAATACATAAGAAAATTAGTTTGACCACATACTAATTGCATTTCATGCATGTCTCTCTAGTTTCCAACAAAAAAAATCCCACAAAATCCCAATGCCTAGCTCCAAAAATATCATGGCTTAGAATGAAATGAATGTTGGTGCCTTCCAACGCCTTCCCCATTTATTTCCAATAGGACAGTTTCCTATCTTTCTTGTTTCATTGCCTCCCACTATAATGGATTATTAATGCCATAATTTCCCATTGTAACTCCTTGTCTCTGTGCTAGCCTCCACCAATTCCTCTTGGTTCATGTCAAGGTAAAAATTCTCAAGGTTATTTCCTAGATATTATATTAAATAAAAAATATTTCAAATAATTAAAATAAAAAATAAAAAATTATTCTCCTTGAAACCCTACAAGCTCAATCTAGAAAATAATAATCATAATTCAAGCCGATCAAACATGTAAAAATAACATTAAATTAATTATTATATATTGTAACCATATGGAGAGACCAACTCACGATGACACCCAATTATGCCTCTACATGCCTACAATACATCATCATATAGTCATATTGAAATCTTGTGCAAGTGTGTGGTTTCTTGGATAACATGGTTCAACTGACTTATTGTCACTATCTACCCTCCTCTCCCAAACGATACTCTCCCTCAACATGTAAGAGGAGAAAAAAATAAATCTTCATCCACTTTATATCAACAAACAATAGTTAGTCCATGTCAATATAAAAATTATAATCACGAAACAAATAAGATACCAACTACATTTGATTTAATAAATATCAACCATTCTAAATGGGTAAAAATATTATGTACAACCAACTATCAAATAAAATGAAAAATATTATGTAGAAACAATGAAATATCAAACTATCATAATATCATGCAAAACATAAATTCATCACTCTCAGTGCATCATTTTAAACATTGAATATGCACACCTTAACAAGTTAATTAGTCATTAAAAATATGTCCATAATAAGTCATTAAAAATGAGACGTGACATCCTTCCTCACTAGAAAAAAATCATCATCCCAATGCCTTAGTTAAACACGACAATAAAAGTTTGTTTTGAAAATATTATGTGTCTAAATTATTATGTTAAAAGATGAGGAAAAGCTCTATGAAACTATTCATAGTCTTCACATATGACATTGTCCTCTAAATATTGGTCCCACTAGAGCTTACATTAATTTAATTATCTATTGTGTAAGAAAAGCTTATGAATCTCTAACACTTTGAGAAGTGTTATTGATACCACTCCTTGGTCCAAACTTGTAAAGAGTTCTAATCAAGAACTTAAGAAAATTTGGATACATAAATTTTCAAATAAGACACATGGAAGATGTTGTGCAATTGAGTAAGAGAAGGCATCAAGGCTAGTTTGTATGCAACTAAGTTAATAACATCCAACACTACAAAAAGGCCTATAAATTTGGAAGCCCAGTTTACCGATTTTCTAAACTTAATCAAAATTTTGTGTGGTTTTACAATTATGAGAACCTTGTCTCCCACAAAAAATTATCTTAATGTTTGCTTTAAGTTGGCATAACTCTTATGCATGTGTCAATGGCATTATCCAACCTTTTCCTAATCAATTTGACTTGCTCTTTCATCTCTACAAATATTTTCAACCTGGCAGTGAACACCCTATCTTCAATTTTATCCTAATTGATGGGTGTTCTATATTTTCTATTGTATAGTGCTTCAAATGGAGCTCTTTTCAAACCTAATTGATATGAGTTATTATATGCAAACTTGACTAGTGGTAGGTATTCCTCCCTTTTGTATGAATATTCCATATAATACAATCACAATAGATCTTTTAGTACTTGATTTACCCTTTCAATTTCACATTGATCTCTAGGTGGTAAGTTGAATTGATGTTCAATTGAGTTCTCAATGCTAAAAATAAGATATTCCAAAACCTTGAAGTCATCCACACACCTCTATCTAAGATAATATTTTATTAACTCCATGGAGTCTAAAGATCTCTTATGTTACACCCCAATTGTGTAGTTACTATTTACTATATTACTACATAGGGTAAATATGAATGTAATGTGAATTCTAGAGATGAATAAATTATGCTTGTACCTTGTTATCAATGTGACTGTTATCTCATTTGATGTTATTTCATGGAGAAATACTGCATATATGTGAATGGATGGTTATTGAATTATTATTCTAACTTTGGAGATGTTTATGTATACTGCATATGTTGTGAACAATTGACTACCATGTGCATGTGTTAGTGGATGTAGGTATATGTTCCATTCCTCCAGGTGGAGGGGAAGTATCACTTAAGAGAAGATCTTGGTCAGGTAACCGGTAAAAGTAAACTAACTAAGCATATACACACACCACATTAGAATGATTGAGTTGAGTCATTTTGTGGGTAGTTGGTAAGTCATCCTTAGCTAATATGTCTACATTTGAGAATCTTGTTTTCTACTGCATGCATTATTGGGTGATGTTCATCTATTGAGCTTTTGAGATCTTTCTTGTACTATTACGATTATATTGACAAGTGGGATGTATGTGGAAGTATGTGTATATATATGCACATACATGTCAATGGGATCTAATGACATGTATATGCACATGTATAGATGCACCACACGTAAACACTTATCAATATGATGGTAGTTGTGAATGGCTATATGTGAATTAGATGTGGACATATATATGTGTGTGTAGTATATATGCATGATATCCATATGTGTATGTATATCGATACACGCGTACGTTGGCAGATGGACATGCTCATACAGATGCATCGATATAGATATACCTACATATACGTGTACATAGAGGCATATAAATTTGTACATATATATATGCATACATTAAATATAATGTGTTTATTATATACTATCTTGACTGTATGCTTATATATATATATCGAATGTATGCTTACATTATTGGCTTACGATATATATATACATGATGGTATTTAAATAAATATATGTATATATTATATTATATATATAATAATATATATTTAACATATTATATATGTTAATAGAAACCGACTATCATTTGTTTAGATAGAAGTCGATTTATAAAGGTTGGTAATAGTCAATAATGACTATGATATTAAAAGTTGGTAATAGTTGATATGACTATGTTCTTTGAAGCCGTATGAAGTTACTTATGACTGTTTGTGAAACCGATTATCACTCAGAATGACACGCGATATAAGACATTGTATTGTGTTTGATATTGTTTTGTGTCGATATTAAAGCATAGACTTGGTTAATTCCTTTGATATGATCAACCTTGACTTTGTCAACTGTTTTTAATGCTTTGGTCCACTCATCCTCTATACAAATCGATGGATGTTTGTTGTTGAGAAATGGTAGTTGACTATTTCCATGGGTAGTAAAACCACTCCAAACAAGAAGGAAAGAGGGATGGATTTAGCGCCACCTCTAAAACCAAGTTGTTGTAGATATCTATTCTTTGTGACAATTCGAATTAAGCATATGTAGATTGAATCTTATAATTGATGTCAATGTTGCAAGTCAACCTGTAGGTGGTTTTGCTAAGTATGAGCTTAGGAAGTCGCCACCTTTTTGTTGAGTTTCATGTGCTGCTTTGTATGGAGCTTGTTGTCCATTTACATGCCTAAATTGTAGGCTAGGAGTTTACTAGGTTGCTTTATAAATAGTTGAACCATTTCATTAGTAAGGACACATTCTTGAACCCAAGATTACACATCTTTTGCAATTCCTTATTTTTGTGTTATTCCTAGCCATACTTGTTTTATATCGTGAGAGAGAAAGAGTGAGTTTTCCATTGTGTTAAGAGGAAACATTGTTGTTTGAGAAGTAAGCTATCAACTTGTGAGATAGAGTTATTTGTGACACTCTTAAGAAGTTGATTATGAATTTATTTGTTGTTGGAGAGGGTTGCATTGTTTCCTTCTAATTGGATTAGCGATAATAGGCATGAAGATATCTTCTTCTTTCTTATTTACTTTGAAATGATGTGTTTTCCATGATTTCTTGAAATGTCTTCTCTAGTGTGTGCATTAGAGATATTAGAGTGTCTTTGTAAACGAAATTGAAGCTTTTATGATGTTTTCATGTTGTGCTTGTAAGTACTCCATAATAGGAGTTCGGTGTCTATCATAGATATTATATACTAGGCATGATTGATCATAAGAGGCACTTGTGATACACTTGGCTAAGTTATTTAACTAGGAAAGTTTATGTTTACTCCTAGGATAGTTAATCTAGTATGGGAGGGAACTTGTGTACTTACTTGTTAAGTAGGTTAATTCCAAGTAGATTAAAATGGTGATAGGTTAATTTGGGGTGACAAAATATCCATTGAAGTAAATACCTATGTGTAGTTTAAGATAGCCTTAATTCGAATTGGCCTTGAGTAGTGTATGTGATAGATTACTCTCAATAAGAATATTGAATGTAACACTTTGGCCAAAGTAGTGTGAATGTCTGAGACTCCACTCTAGATTGTTTGACTACCGAGACTACACTGTCAGTTCACCGCGATCCAATCTTACATACTAGTTTGAGATTGTGGGATTACAAGTTCTATTTATGTAGGACACAACACTACGCTCAGTTGGTTATCATTATCAGTTACTCTACCAATCTCTTCGTCAAAGGGAAGAGCCATATATTGAATGATAGATGTGCGGGGGACCGCATTAAGAGTTTGTGGTTGGCAGAAGAGTGCTTGAGTGATGCTTCTCCTCCATAATAGGCAACAAAAGAACCAAGATTCGAAAGGAAGGATCCTAGACCATCTTATAACTATTTTTTCTAAAGCTCAATGAGCTATGTATGTAAATGTATGCATTCTTGTATTCATGTAACATAATTTATTGTGATGAATTGGAATCCATGTTGTATTATGTAATGCATCTTTATTTTTACATTCTCAATAAAGAAAAGTTTTTTTTTTTGCAATGACTTGTTACATAATTTATTTACTCATAAGGTGAAAAATTAGAAATTGTTACTTCATTAAGGGTTGGTTTGTTACATGTGGTAACAGAGCTACCAGGTTTAGCATTAGAACCTATGAGCTCAACATTCTTTCCATTCAATGTTATCTAATGTTGTGAATTCTTGTGTCAGGATAGTGCGTCTCAAATTAATAGCTCAAAAGTCGGTAATCAGAAACGAGTGCTACCTAAAGGCCAAGAAGGAAAGGGAATCCATCATTAGAACCATAGAGGGAACCAACTATGACAATACCATCTGGTTGAGTGACACTGAAACCTTTAGTCACATACTTTCTCAAATCAGTGATGTGAAGAGAAAGATGAAGATGGAGGCTATGTACAATTACCTACCAACCATCTCACTAGAAAAGTCTAAATCATTACCGCTTTCTAGGGATATACCTTCAGAAAAAAGTGTTAGTCCAACATTCATCTTTAGGGATCCTAGGGTTCTTCCATTGACTGAAGTAATAGTAATTTCTTCAAGTAACGAGTCTGAGGGATATGTACCAATGACACCACAAAATGAGAAATGGTCTCAAGAACAAATATCTGCGAAAAGGGTAGACTACATTGTTGATGAACACCATATTGACATTGCTTCACATGACTATGTATCAGATGGATCCGAAGGTTATTATCCTTTTTGGGATAGGTACAAGAAAATGAGAGATTAACAAAAAGATAGGCAACAACAATTGTCTTAGTCTGTAGGTTATACTCCTTTAATTTTTGTGTCATAGAGTGAATCTGAAGGATACTCTCCACTCGACTATCTAAATAGTCACTCCATGTAATTGAAAGGATATTGAAATCCTCATGAAATGAATAAAAATATGTGTTTATCAAAAGAAGCGTGTTCTTAGTCCTATGTGGAATTCTTGTGTGCATATGAATGCCTTTTATTAATGTTTTCCCATAAGATGATTGACAACATAGTTTAGTCTAACATGGATAAACATTTAGGTAAAGAACAATCACATAAGGATGGTTTGGACATGAACTAATCTCAGCGGAAGTCAAGAGGTTAGACAAGGAACCACTAGAGTAGAAGCTAGGCTTGACCAAATCTTGGTAAGGTTGGCTAACCTTGAACAAGAAAGAGTTAAGGATAGGGTAGAAAAGGAAGTACTTGTTAATTAGCATGAGGGAGAAAACTCTTCCCATGGGAATAATGAAACCCATAATCATGAGAAGGAAAAATCACCTATGCCATCTATTGAAAGGAACAAAAAGCTTGTGGCTTTCGAACTATCTAGGGACATGAAGAAGATTATTCCACCCAAGTTTGATGGTAGTGTTGGAGGTGATGAGGCTGACGTGTGGCTTGTCCAAATGGAAAAGTATTTTGAAATATGAAACTATGATGAGGTTACTAAAGCTGCATGGGGTACGTATCAGTTAGTAGGAGAAGCCTATTACTAGTGGATGAACAAGAAGTTAGAACTCAATATTAACTCCTGGAAGTTGACATGGGGGGAATTCATAGATATTTTTTGAAAGAGATGGTTTCCACAACTTTACTATGACCAAAAACTCTTAGATTTCTAGGGTCTGAAGTAAGGTGACATGACAGTCAACGAATATTGGGAGAAGTTTACCCGACTTTTGCGCTATGTTCCCATATATCATAAGGATGAGCGCTTCCGCATTAGGAAATTTATAATGGGACTTAACAATCAAATTGGAGGGGAAGTGGATATGCATGGTCCAACAACAATGGATCTTGTATATGAAAAATCAATTAAGTAGGAGCAAAGC
This sequence comes from Sequoia sempervirens, assembly GCA_007258455.2. Taxonomy (NCBI): domain Eukaryota; kingdom Viridiplantae; phylum Streptophyta; class Pinopsida; order Cupressales; family Cupressaceae; genus Sequoia; species Sequoia sempervirens. The sequence continues at coordinate 102,122 of VDFB02253959.1, forward strand.
TTAGGGCTAATTCCACTCGTCGAGAAAGAAAAGAGCAAAAGAAGGATTTGGAAATTCCTAACAAGATAGTTCCAAAGGAGGAATCATTACAAAATGTTCCAAGGAAAAAGGGGAAAATATTCCACAATAATGGAAAGGAGACTAGGAGAGAGCGAAAAAGGAATGACCCTAGCATGGGTAATACCAACAAGGCTAGTGAAAATATCAACAAGTTTAGAGAAACCATAGGGAAAAGAGGACCGACTACATGATGTTTTATATGTAGAGGGGATCACTATGCCAGTGAATGTCCCAATAAAACTTTTGGATCAAAACCATATGGTAATCCATTACCCACCTAGTAGGCAATGTTTCAACAAAAGATACATGCAACTATAGATGATTGTCAAGCAAAGTACCAAGTAACTCCAATTGAAAAACTAGGTATTTTGTTTGGCTTGCCTATTTATGTTCTTATTGATACTATTGCAACTGAGAATTTAATTTCACTTAGAATAGATAAAAAAATATCTAGGAAGGCGAGACACATGGCAATGTCTTGGGATGTAGAGTATGCAAACTAGACAAGAGCAAAGGTGGATCAATGTCTATTTGAAGCTAGGATAGAAGTACCCAATTTTTCTACTAAATTAAACCTTTATGTCACACCTCTAGGACCATATGATGTTATCCTAGGAATGAATTGGTTGTGGAAGCATAGGGATAAGGTAGATTGCCATGCAAAGATCGTAAAATGCCTAGATGATTTTGGAAATCAAGTTAAATTTCAAGGGATACCTAGAAAGGTTAGGATTTGACAAATTATGGCAATGTAACTTATAAGAGCTAAGAAGAAAGGGTGTAAAATATTCGCCATAAAGATTGAATAATTTGGAAAGGATAGTGATTCAGAGTTCCAAAGTATACAAGAACTAGAAGATGGCGAAATAGATGAAACTGGAAAATCGGATAAGGAGAAGTATTCAATATTGAGGAAATTTTTGAATGTGTTTCCAAATGAGCTACTAGGATTACCTTTGAAAATAATATTCAATTTCTCTATTGATATAGTTCTAGGGTTAGAACCTATTTCAAAGGTACCCTGTAGGATGACAATCACTGAACTTATGGAACTTAAGGTACAATTGGATGAATTGTTGTCAAAAGGATTGATAAGACCAAGTGTTTCACCTTGGGGAGTTCCAGTCATCTTTGTTAAAAGAAGGATGGTACCTTGCATTTATGCATCGACTATCATATGCTTAACAAATCTATGGTTAAGAACAAGTATTTGTTGCCATGCATTGATGATCTTTTTGACCAAATGAGGGGTGTGTCGTATTCTCTAAAATAGATCTGAGATCTAAATATCACCAATTGAGGATTAAGGATGCAGATATCTTTAAAATTGCATTCAAAACTAGATATGGACACTATGAGTTCACTGTTTTACCCTTCGGTTTAACAAATGCACCTGCAACATTCATGAACCTAATGAATAGTGTATTTAGGGATTACCTTGACAAATTTGTACTAGTTTTTTTAGATGATATTCTGATTTACTCTAGAAATGAGGAAGAATTGCAAGCATTTAGAAATGGTCCTACAACATTTGAGAGAACATAAGTTGTATGGTAAACTTTCTAAATGTACATTCTTCCAAAAGAAGGTACATTATCTAGGTCATGTGATTTCGATAGAAGGAATTTCTATAAACCAAGCTAAGATCAAAGCAATACTTGAGTGGCCTGTACCCAAGAATGTGTCAGAAGTAAGAAGTTTCATGGATCTAGCGGGATACTATAGGAAGTTAGTATCCAACTTTTCTAAGATCACTTTCCTAATTACTTCTTTACAAAAGAAAGGAAAGAAATTTGTATGGACTAAGAAGTGTCAAGAATCTTTTGACCCACTCAAAGAGAAGTTAACCACTACACAGATCTTAAAAGTACCAAATTTTGAGAATAACTTTATAATTATCATGGATGCGTGCAGAGAAGGGTTAGGAGGTGTATTAATGCAAGATGGGCAAGTGATAGCTTATGAATCTAGAAAGTTGAAACCTTATGAGATGAATTGTGCACCGCGTGATTTAGAATTGGCAGTTGTGGTTCACGCTCTACAAATGTGGAGGCATTGCCTATTAGGAAAACCCTTTGAGATGAAAATTGACCATAATGAGTTAAAGTACCTTTTTACTCAACCTAATCTGAATGCTAGACTTAGAAGGTGGTTAGAGATGATAGCTGACTATGATTTTAATATCAATTATATTAAAGGGAAGGAAAATTGGGTTACCGACACACTAAGTCAAAGACATCATATCACTTCCATAGTAACAATTCAAACCAATTTTAGGGGGCAAGTACTCAAAAAGTGCAAGGAGGATGAGTATTACTTACAAGTTAATCAAGCACTCACGGATAATTCACAAGATTCTAGGTATGAAGGTTTTCATTTTGAATTGAATGGATTACTTAGATATAAGGGTAGAATGTATGTTCCCAATGTAAAGGAATTAAAAAATCGAGTATGGAAGGAAGTACATGAAGCACCATACTTTGGACATCTTGGAGTGACAAAAATGATGGCTGATGCAAAACCATTATACTTCTAGAAGGGAATGAAAGGAGATGTCGCTAGTTTTGTGGCTAAGTGTCTTGAGTGTCAAAGGGTGAAAGCTAAACATCATCATCCTACAAGATTGTTATACCCATACGATATACTAGAGAGGAAGTGGCAAGTCATAAGTATGGACTTTGTGCAAGGATTGGCTATGTCAAGGAATAAGCACAATGCCATTCTTGTGGTTGTAGATAAGCTTACCAAAGTAGAACATTTTATACAAGGGAACCTAACTGATGGAGCACCTATCATAGCAAGAAAATTTGTGCAAGAAGTGTTTAGGTTGCATGCGATTCCTGAGAAGATTATCTTAGATAGGGATGCATGAGTCACTTCTAGGTTTTGGAAAACCTTATTTTTTTCACTAGGGACTCAGTTGAACATTAGCTCGACATTTCTTAAAAACATATGGGCAAACTGAAAGGAAAAATCAAGTATTGGAATACCTACTTAGGATGCATTGCATGGATCAATAGTACAAGTGGGAAGACTACTTGCCCTTAGTGGAATTTTCTTTCAATAATTCTTATCATTATGCGATAAAGATGGCTCCATTCGAAGCTTTGTATGGTTGAAAGTGTCGAACTCCTATAAGTTGGGATGAAATTGAGGATCGAGTAAGTCTTGGGCCGAAGATGTTAGTTGAAATGGATGAGAAAGTTAAGATTAGTTGAAGCTAATGATAGGCAGAAAAGCTACGCTGATGCTAAGAGAGTGCCCTATAGGTGACAAAGTATTGTTGAGAGTGAAACCTCACAAGAGCTCCATTAAATTTGGGAAGTCTTCTAAGTTAGCTCTGCACTATGTTGGACCTTTTGAGATTCTAGAGGAAGTGAATCCAGTAGCTTATCGGATCGCATTGCCACCAGATCTTTCCAAAATGCATAATATCTTCCATGTGTCTTACCTTAAAAAGTATATATTCGGTGATAATCATGTAATTGATTGGACTGCTTTACAGGTATGAGACCCTTGAGTAGTAACTCTCGAGCCCATCAAGGTGCTAGGAATGTGTAAGCTATGCTTGCATAACAGAGAAGTCTTGTAGTGCAAATTCCAGCGGGACCAATATGTAGAAGACTCAACTACTTGGGAGAACTATGTGGAGATTCAACATAAATTTCCTCATATTATTAATGCTTTTGAGAATGATTGAACAAAGTGTTGTTATTTTTTATGTTCTATAATAAACCCTAAAGTCATTGAGGATGATGCTTCATAAAGGGGGGAGTATGTTACACCCCAATTGTGTAGTTACTATTTACTATTACTACATAGGGTAAATATGAATGTAATGTGAATTCAAGAGATGAATAAATTATTCATGTACCTTGTTATCAATGTGAATGTTATCTCATTTGATGTTATTTCATTTGATGTTATCTCATTTGATGTTATTTCATGAAGAAATACTACATTTATGTGAATGGATGGTTATTGAATTATTATTCTAACTTTGGAGATGGTTATGTATACTGCATATGTTGTGAACAATTGATTGTCATGTGAATGTGTTAGTGGATGCAGGTATATGTTCCATTCCTCCAGGCGGAGGGGAAGTATCACTTAAGAGAAGATCTTGGTCAGGTAACCAATAAAATTAAACTAACTGAGCATATGCACACACCACATTAGAATGATTAAGTTGAGTCAGTTTGTGGGTAGTTGGTAAGTCATCCTTAGCTAATATGTCTATATTTGAGAGTCGTGTTTGTTACCGCATGCATTATTGGGTGATGTTCATCTATTGAGATTTTGAGATCTTTCTTGTACTATTACGGTTATATTTACAAGTGGGATGTACGTGGAAGTATGTGTATACATATGCACATACATGTCAATGGGATCTAATGATACGCATATGCACATGTATAGCATGTATAGATATACCACATGTAAACACTTATCAATATGCTGGTAATTGTGAATGGCTATATGTGAATCGTATGTGGACACATATATATATATAGATATAGATATATATACATTTAATATAATGTGTTTATTATATACTATCTTTCCTATACTCATACACACACACACACATATATATGTGTCTGTGTGTGTGTGTGTGTGTATATATATGTGCATATATATATGTATATATACATGTATATATATATATATGTATATATATATTAACAGTTATATATATATGTATATATATATATGTATAGATATATTAACAGTTATATATATATGTATATACTTACATATATAAATACATGATGGTATTTAAATATATATATATGTATGTATATAATATATATTTAACATATTATATATGTTAATAGAAGTTGATTTATAAAGGTTGGTAATAGTTGATAATGACTATGATATTAAAAGTTGATAATAGTTGATATGACTATGTTCTTTGAAGCTGTATGAAGTTGCTTATGACTGTTTGTGAAACCAATTATCACTTACAATGACATGCGATATAAGACATTGTATTGCATTTGATATTGTTGTCTTGTGTCAATATTAAAGCATAGAATTGGCCGATGCCTTTGATATGATCAACCTTGACTTTGTCAACTATTTTTAATGGTTTGATTGACTCACCCTCTATATAAATAGATGGATGTTTATTGTTGAGAAATGGTAGTTGACAATTTCCATGGGTAGTAAAACTGTGGCAAACAAGAAGGAAAGAGGGATGGATTTGGCACCACCTCTGAAACCAAGTTGCTATAGATATCTATTCTTTGTGACAATTTGAATTAAGCATATGTAGATTGAATAAGTCTTGTAATTGTTGTCAATGTTGCAAGTCGACCTATAGGTGGTTTTGCTGAGTATGAGGTTAGGAAGTCGCCACCTTTTTGTTGAGTTTCATGTGTTGCTTGGAATGGAGCTTGTTGTCCCTTTGCATGCCTAAACTATAGTCTAAGAGTTTACTAGGATGCTCTATAAATAGCTAAGCCATTTCATTAGTAAGGACACATTCTTTCCCAAGATTACACATCTTTTTCAATTCCTTATTTTTGTGTTATTCCCAACCATACTTGTTTTATATTGTGAGAGAGAAAGAGTGACTATTCCATTGCGTTGAGAAGAAACATTGTTGTTTGAGAAGTAAGCTATCAACTTGTGATATAGAGTTATTTGTGACACTCTTGAGAAGCTAATTATGAAGTTATCTGTTGTTGGAGAGGGTTGCATTGTTTCCTTCTAATTGGATTAGCGATAATAGGCATGAAGATATCTTCTTCTTTCTTATTTACTTTGAAATGATGTGTTTTCCATGATTTCTTGAAATGTCTTCTCCAGTGTGTGCATTAGAGATATTAGAGTGTCTTTGTAAAGGAAATTGAAGCTTTTATGATGTTTTCATGTTGTGCTTGTAAGTACTCCATAATAGGAGTTCGGTGTCTATCATAGATATTATATACTAGGCATGATTGATCATAAGAGGCACTTGTGATACACTTGGCTAAGTTATTTAACTAGGAAAGTTTATGTTTACTCCTAGGATAGTTAATCCAGTATGGGAGGGAACTTGTGTACTTACTTGTTAAGTAGGTTAATTCCAAGTAGATTAAAATGGTGATAGGTTAATTTGGGGTGACAAATATCCATTGAAGTAAATACCTATGCGTAGTTTAAGATAGCCTTAATTCGAATCGGACTTGAGTAGTGTATGTGATAGATTACTCTCAATAGGAATATTGAATGTAACACTTTGGCCAAAGTAGTGTGAATGTCTGAGACTCCACTCTAGATTGTTTGACTACTGAGACTACACTGTCAGTTCACCGCGATCCACTATTACATACTAGTTCGAGATTGTGGGATTACAAGTTCTATTTATGTAGGACACAACACTACGCTCAGTTGGTTATCATTATCAGTTACTCTACCAATCTCTTTGTCAAAGGGAAGGGCTAGCTATCAAATGATAGATGTGCAGGGGATCACATTAAGAGTCCATGGTTGGCAGAAATTCTTTTGAGTGATGCTTCTCCTCCACAATAGGCGACATAAGAACCAAGATTTGAAAGGAAGGATCCTGGACCATCTTACAACTATTTGTTCTAAAGCTCAATAGCTATGTATGTAAATGTATGCATTTTTGCATTGATGTAACTTATAATTTATTATGATGAATTGGAATCCATGTTGTATTATGTAATGCATCTTTGTTCATATATTCTTAATAAAGAAAAGATTTTTTTTTATTGCAATGACTTGTTACATAGTTTATTTACTCATAAGGTGAAAAATTAGAAATTTTTACTTCATTAAGGGTTGGTATGTTACATCTTAAATGAATCCTATTACAAGGATTAGAATTAGTCAAGTTTCTTGGTATAAAATGAATAAGTTTTGTGATCTTTTCTTCTATCATAGGATTGTAATTCCTAGACATTAGTTGACCTTAGACAAAATCCATGTTGACCAATTGTCATTTCCACTCAAGTACATCATAAGGATAGAGTAATCATGTAGGGTGCATGTGTTTAATGTTAACCCACTAACACTCTAAACATTTAGCTAAAAAATTGTCTTCACCCCCCTCATTCTATTCTAGAAATATAGTGGCTTTAGATTAGCCATCAACTTGGCTACACCTAGATGTCTAAAATAAGGGACATGGTGAGCTTCTTGTTGATGGTCCAATTGAAATAATTCAACCTATGAAAGATAAATTATCCTACCTCTCTTGAAAATATAACAGATCAAAGATTGATTATCTTCATCTTTATAATTGTGTATCAATTGTGTTGGGTAACTCATTGTTCAATTGTGGACATATTGTTCAAGGGGCATGTTGTAGTTTAGATGCTTTGAAACTAGTTTTTTCTTGAGAAGGTTCCTCTTTATGAATTTTCTATTTTTCCAATATTTTTCCACTTTTTAAAGTTATGTTCTAATCTAAGCTTAAACATTTGTAAAACAAAATGCAAAAGAAGTAGGGATAACAAGAGATAAAATAGAGCTGAATGGTTTGATTTAAGATTTCAATTCTTCATGCAAGAAAATCTAGGAATAAATTTTAAATTATTTATTAAGATCAACAATTGTTCAATCTATAAAAAACAACTGCAATCTTCAAAGGAATCTAGATTAATCATAAATATATTCATTAAATCACTATATGTCACATGTAAATTTAATGATATTTCCAATAACTCAACAAGAAATAGATATTTAATTTAAATATTCTCATCTCCCACAAAAATTTTAAACATGAAAATATTATTTAGATAATTCTATCATTTTGAAGATAAGAAACAATTGAAGAAGATATATCTTTATTAACTTCAACAAGAAGCCATTATACCAAAATTTCAATCTTCTCCTTTGAAATTTCTTTCTCTAGAACTATTGCTAAAATAAAAAAATACTAATAACTATTACTATCATACTAAAATTAAATACAAAAAGAGTTAGCTCATGTAATCTTAGATGCATCTTGTTATTGTAGACATGTAAATTATCCTGACTCACATAGTGCATCTAATTCTGATCAATTATCATCAAATTCTTCTATTAATCAAATAAAGCGGTTTATTAGATTAACTCACTAATGTCCATCATGCTTAATTAAATAAATCAATTTGTTTAATTAAATCCCCAAAGTCATCTTATTTGATTAAATAAATCAAATGATTTAAATCAAATATAATAAATTCATTAACCCACTTAAAGTTAATTAAATTATGAATTAATTAACTTTAATCACCTTCTAATCATCATTAATAAATTCTCTAGCTTTTAACTCCCTAAGAGTTAAATCAGCCCCTGATTAACTAACCCACTTGCACATGAAAATAGTTTCTTTTAATTAACTAATTACCTCATTTCTCCTCTCAAAATCATATTCTAGGGAATATTCCTTCATTAACTCCCTTTATTTGACTTTCTTACCCAAACAATTTCCCTCCAAAACATCTCAACCACATGCAAAATATGCTCAATCCTCACCCATTAGCATTGAGACAAGTGTCCAAATCTCATTGGCTCTCTTTTAGTCCCACATTCCTCCCATCTCTCCATCTTCAATCCTTCAACCTATACATAGAAGCCACTTCTACTTGAAATCCATCCACAATCTTAGCATTCTCACTATAGGCACATTCATCTTGCACTTCATCACTCATCTTTGCATCTTCTTCACATTGAAAGCTCATCACAAGTGATTGGGAAAGGGATCTCTTTCCATATCAAAGGAGGACCAATCCCCCTATAGGATTGAGGTTTGGTCCATTTTAGATAGGTTTACATGCTTGTATGCTTTCTTTGTGTGCCTTTATTATCATGTTTTCTTACCTTAATGTGATCAAGAATTTCATAGGGAGCTTGATTTGTCTTTGCTAACTTGACTAATTCTCTTTTGTGTTGATCATGTTTGTATGAGGTTAAAATATTGCTCACATTTTGGTGCCCACCCTTGGCTATGCATTTGTTGTGCATTGGCTCTCTAATCTGATTACATATAGCTTTTTATGCTAATGCTAATATTATATGTAGTTACATTTTTTATTTAGAGTATGTATAGCTTCTTGGCGTGTAACACTTTGAAGTCCAACAACGTATTGGGAAGCAAAAGGAAAGATTGTTGATTACATATCATCTTTAATTTTGGGTGACTGCACATTTGTTTCATGCCTTGTCTACGCTTCTACTAAAATGCGTCATTTTGTATCATTGTGCCTTCCTGTCACTTGCTTCAGGGGGGCCACTATACAAAATTCAAAATTTTCAAGGATTTCTACTTTGCATCAAGATGGATAAATCCAAAGCAGATTTAAGTTCAAAAATTGGACATTGGAATTGAACTTGAAAAAAAATCATTTTTTAATGCTTATTGTAACAGTCTAGAGCATCCATTCACTACTTTTGTTTTCTGTTTTGGGCCAACTAGATCAATTTGGGTTTAAAATCAATCATTGTTTTGATTTTTTTTCAAAGTTGGGCTAAAATTGAACATTAGAAACTTAGTAGACTTTGATTTTGGGCTAAAGTTGAACAAGACAAACTCACATTTCGCTTGGTGCTTTAAAACAAATTCATCTTTATTTTGGGATTAAAAAGAACTTGTGCCTTCATTATTTTGTGATTTTTTGCAATTTTTATCACTTGAATGCGCATGCACTTCTCTCGCGCCACTCAAACATATTGAGAATCAAAATCATTCCATTGACATTGGTTGTCTAAAGTCACACACATTTTGATTTAGATCTAAAATTGAACCCTCATGCTAGTGTGAAGGAAAGGCATTGTGTGTGTTCCCTCGTAGTGCTTCGCACAATCTAGGCGGTCGAACTACAAATGTACTTCTTTTCTTTTGTTTATCTTTAGAGGGCTTGCATCCTTGCTTTGAAAGGAGGGAATGACCCAAGCGGTAATGAGCTAACGCCAAGCTCTTCCAAACCGCTATATAAATTTGTGATCACAAGGAAATTTTGCAATCGACAAGAAGCGGTACATGATAGCTCTCCCCTAGTATCTTTATGATGCATAAAGCCCTTGTTCTAAGGGTTGGGAGACCTCTTGATGGAGTTTATCATTGTACCCTTTGAACCAGATGTCCTTACTACAACCCTTTGTTTAAAGGCCAAAATACTTAATACTTGTTGGTGCAAGAACGGTCATTCTAAAGCCGCCCCACATTTGTACTATTCAAAGTAGAAACAAAATAAATCCTTAAGGTCTCCGGATCTTTAGGATTTTGAGATTTGGTGGTCTCAAGAAGTGTGTTCCGTGGAGGGGATCCAATGTTTCCAAATCTCTAACTATTCACTTTGTCTTAGTGTTTGGAGAAATCCGAGTGGGGACTCAACAAAGTATAGCCATTTCCATCCTATGACTGTATAATTTGCAAGTTAGTTAAATACATTGCTTGGATCTCAAACTTTGAAACAAACATTCAACAAGTCATCAAAATTTTAAACCCTTTGGAAGAAAAAATATCCTTGAAGAGTCCAAATATTAGTGCTTGTCCCTAGGGATTTTATCCTTAGAGGCTTCTAAATATTTGGTCCCATATCTCAATTTGTTCTCTCCAAAGTCAACCTAGGAAAACTATGCCTTTGATTCTTTGATTTTCACATAATGGACCTTATGGAATGAAAAGGAGTTGAGACATAGACATTTAGTTTAAAAGTTAAACAAGAAGTGTTGATGTGGTAAAAATAATCCATCTAATCAAGATAAAAGACAATTGGACCCCACATATGTGTTTGATCTCATGATTTCCCGCAAATTCAAAATCTTGAAACCAAGGTCCATTAATTGTCATAAGCGTCTTAGTCCAAAGGCTCTCAAGAAACATCTTTTAGCACTTTACAAAACTAGAGATAAATTGGTATACAACTTTTACAAATGTGCTTCAAAGGAAAGCCCCAACCTGTATTCATTCTATTATTGTCAAAATCTGGGTCTTTTCCAACATTTTGAATTTCTCACATAGAGTTGAAATTTTTAGAGGTATATCATGTTCTTCAATACCTTGGTGTTGTAAATAAATTTTCTCCAAGTTCATCTAGGATCAAACCAACCCTTTCATTTGTCACCATCACCAATCAAATCCCATCTCACAAACAACTCTTAGAACCTTGGAAAAATCATTCATGCTAGAGTTTTGGTAAATCCTTCTTGATCAAAATCAAAATCACTTTGTTTGGCTAAGTGAGTGTGGATGAGTCCTTCTTCACACATTTAGTTAAATTATCACCCCTTTGGACAAAGATAACATCTAATATATTGGGATCTACAATTCCATTATCCAAATCAAATCAAACCAAATCAAAATCAAAATCCTAAATCCTAAAGTCTTGTATTCTTCCAAGGGTCTCAAAAGTTCAAACATCCATATTATTCATCCTTCATTTATCACACCACCATAATTTGATCCTTAGCATCCTAGATTTTCTTTTTGTACTTAAAGTTTAGACCAACCCAAGGAGTTAGAGGTTTACCTCCTATATTCCAAATTTTGATCCCAATTTTATGGTCCAAAAAAAATCACAACACAAGAAGATCATGGAGCAAAAAAAAGAAACATCCACTTCCAGTGATTTGAGCCAAACTGAATCAAAATTTAACCCTAGGGAATCTATCAACCCTCCACTTAACCCCCCTCAACTACCACAAGATCTTCAAGAAGGAGGTTTCCAAGTGGAGGATGTTACAAACAACTTCCAAGGAATGTCTCAAGATGAAATAATTGAGCTCTAGTCCAAAATCCTAAAACACACAAGATTGTCAACACAGTCATGAGACTCAATCCCACACAATACATGTTAGCATTAGCAAAAGAATGGGCTAAACTCCCTTCCAATTTTGATGTGAGCACTATTGTGGAACAACCTCTTGGGAACATGCCACTAATATCATTCCCAAGCATCATCCAACCCATCTTACAACCAACATCTTCTTATGCTCCAAGTCAACCCATGATCATCAAAGGAAGTTCATTACTCCAAGCCCTTCAAGGGCATCAACTTATCAACACTTAAAATATAGAGGCTAACATAATCTCGGGTATGCCTAACACCATCCCACAAGATCCAAAACATCCATATGTACCACTCATCTTCCATGATACCAACAATCCCTCCACCTTTTCCGCAATACCGACATACACTCTTGATACACAAGTCTTTCTCCCCATGATATCACAAGGATAAATGGATTCATTTGGACAAGTGGGAACTTTTAACGCATCATCCTCAATTTTTCAAGGGAACTCACCTCCAATCTTTCCATCATTCCCTCTTTTAACATCAACATCCTCACCAATCCAAGGTTTAAGGAAACCCCCTTTACCCAACATACCAATCCAAAACCAATCAAGCCAAATAAATCCTCCAGTCACAAATAAAATTAGCATGTCAATCATACCAAATCATCCAAGCATACCACTGATATCATAACACCAAGTGGCACCAATCCAAACATCTCAACCAATCATTACACCATCTACAACACTCCAAATATCTCAAAACATGGTCTCCCAAGGGCCAAGCATATCAACCATACCATCTACCACACAACCCCTTGTCATCACTCAATGAGCACCTCCACAACCACCCCAACAAGCTCTCATCACACCATCTCACACCATTCTACCAAATCCTCCACCACCACCACCAAACACAAACATATTAAATCAATACAACGCCACATTGCAAGCAACCCAACAAGTGTATCAAAAGGCACTTCAACAATTCTAAGCTCAAAAAGTTGCACAAGCTATGCAACAAGCCACACAACAAGCACAGGCACAACAAGCCGCACAAGCCACACAAGTTGCATAAGTTGCACAAGCCGCTCAACAAGCTCAAGCTCAAGCACAAGCTCAATACCAAGCGCAACAAGCCCAAGAAAAAACCTTGTTACAACAACAAGCCTATTAGCAAGCCTTGCAACAACACACACAACAATGAGCATTGATAGCTCAACAACAACAAGACCAAAAACAAGCATTGTTGGCATGACAACTACAAGCATACCAACAAGCATTGCTTGCACAAAAAAGCTTACAACAACCTCTCATGAACATGCAACCAAATACACAAGTCATCCCACTCATCACCCAAGCAACCATACCACCCAAAACACATACATCCCACCACTTGATCCACAAAATGATTTGTCCACACAAATTAAATTGCTCTCGCAACAAGTGCTCGACATACGATCAGTAAAGACAATGAAATCACAAAGGAATTTGTGCCCCTATTTTTTTGACAAAAACATTGTGATGGTTCCATTCCCACGAGGATTCAATATACCAAAAATTGACAAATACCATGGGACTGGAAATCCTGAAGATTACATTAGGTAATTCCATGTACACTATATGGAAGTTGCATATGACAATTCCTATCTAATGTGACTCTTCCCCTAAAGTTTGGTAGGTCCAGCAATGGATTGGTTCTCCCACCTTCCCCCCAGAATTAAAAAGTTTCAAGAAATTATGGATTATTCATACAAAATTATTCATTTAACATAGGCATGGAAGTGAGCTTGGAAGAATTATCCAACCTAAAACAAAACAAGGGGGAAATATTCGTAGCCTTCTTGCAATGATGGTGAGCCAAGGCCAATAAGAGAAAATGGGCTATGCCTAAAGAACAAAAAAATTGGACTATCATATCCAACCTTGAAGGGACCTTGTCCTTTCACTTGAAAATACAATGCATAACAACCTATGAAAAATTGATTCCCAAAGTGCTCAACATCGAAAGAGCCATTATAGCACAAGGGGGCACACCCACATACCAAGATAATCAACCATCAAAAAGTTACAATGAAAAACCTCGCACACGGGAAAAGAACAAAAATGTCACCAACGATGGTGTCATTGATGCCAAATTTTTTATCAGCACCCCAAGGCAGAATACACAACAACAAATGTACCAATAACCACAAATCAATACCCAAAACAACCCATAAATCAACCCATCATCACAACAACAACCCAACAATCAAACTATCAACAACCTAAATGCTCAAGGGGGACCACACCCATGAAATAGATATCCACCTAAATGAAAATACACACCACTTGGGGAACCAATCAAATCTTTCATGCAATAGCTAGTACAAGCGAATCTCATCAAAATCCCAGTTTACGAAAATTATCAAGAGCCTCAAGTTAAACCACCATGGTATAATGAGAAGTACCTTTGTGACTTTCACAAAATAAAGGGACACACAACAACCAATTGTATGAGACTCAAGAATCTGATCCAAGATCTCATTCATGATAAAACCATAACCATTGAACAACCAGCTGGGAATCAAGATCTCAAGATATACATGAATCCAATGCTAGATCACAATAAAGGAAATGGCAATGGTAAAGGAAAGAATTACAACAATGTGAACCATATTTATGACCATGTTGTTGCATCCTTGGATGAATGGGTCACAGTTGTCAATATCAAAGGATCTAGAGCCAAGTGTGGAGTCACCACACGTAGTGACAAAATTTCCATTTCAGGACCTTCACCACCACCCAAGGACCCCGCTACCAATCCGAAATCAGTCCCTAATGGTTATAATGTCCTAGATCAACTGAAAAAGACCATTGCCCAGATCTCCATCATGGATTTGCTAAAAAAATCACTCGCACATCTTGATGTAGACCAGTTCTAAGCTATGATCAGACATATCACTACACGACATCTTCTCACATTCTCTGAGTAGGATTTCCCAACCCAACCATCTCACAACCGTGCACTCCATCTTGAAGTCTTAGTCCACAAGAATAAAGTCAAATGGGCCTTGGTGGATGGTGGTGCAGGTTTGAATATTTGTACTCTACAACTAATAAAGAATATGGGATTCTTAGAAGATGTCATCGAGAAAGGAAAAGGTGTCACTATCAGGGCTTATGATGATTAAGAAAGGGTGTCTCAAGGCACCATTCAACTCCCTATCCAAGTAGGGCCAACAATCATGGAGACCACTTGCCAAGTTCTTGATCTTGAGCTCCCCTATAATATCCTCTTGGGGCGCCTATGGATCCATGGGATGCAAGTTGTCACATCCACATTCCACCAATGTGTCAAATTCCCTTATCAAAACCAAGAAGTCACAATCCATGCTGACTCTGAGCCTTTTTATTATTGTAAAAAGTTGGAGGCCAAATATTATAAGATCCCCCAAGTCTCAAAAAATGATGAAGGACCCACATCTCCTTATGTTGACCCATCCACCTTAGCCTCCAATTCTGAGACAAAGACACCTTCCATTCCAAACATCCCAAATGTTAAGGTTATTATCCAAGATCATGGATGTGGGACTATAAAATGAAAAGAGTGCCTTTGTGATAGGAGAGTTACCTAAATCTCCTAGATCTCATGGGAAACCACAACCAATGGACACAACATCTCAAACATTTAAAGAAGAAGCTACCACCTTCAAAAAATGGGGAGACCTAAGAAAAGACATGGTAGATGAAAAAGATGTATCAATCCTGTTATATCAAGATGAAAGGCCCATGCTAGATCTCCCCATGGAAGAAAGCAACAAAGGTCTTCAATTAATGTTTAACTAGGGCTATAACAAAAATGAGAAGCTTGGGAAAAATGATAATGGTTTGTTTGAACCCATTGTTCTTGAGAAGTTCCCTAAGAATCTTGGCCTTGGATGTACCCCTACGAAGCTAACCATGGCAAAGGTGCTACGGATAAAACAATCAAAGCTTCCCTGTCGCTACCTGTATCAATTACTTATCCTTTTGAGGACCCTATCTCTTATTTACCCATGTTATTTGAGGACTCCTCCCTTTTTATGATCACAACCATGTCTTTCGATTCAAGTAACCAAACCACTAAACTGAAACTTGTTTACCCCCAACTCATCGATTGTGACCAACGAGGACCACCGATCTTGGACACATTTGAAAACGATGAGGCTCTCTAAAAATTCATGGGACTAAGGGATACTCTACCATATGGAGATCACAAAGTAGGGTTTGATGTTGAGTTGGACACACATGCATACTATGGGGAAACGATTGAATTTCTTAGTCGCAAAATTGAAAATCTAAGAGTTACATCTAGGTCTTTAAGTGAAAACCACACTATGGCACTTTTTGACCCAAAAATAGTAAAAAGAAAGGATGTATTTTATGGTGAAAAAAATCTTTGAGGTGCCAAAGGATGAGGGATTCAATCTTCCCCTTAGTTCCATCCACCAGGAAAAATCAGCAGTACTGGCAAAAAAATGCAACCTAGTCAATCTAGGAACTGAAAAAACACCACACATAACTTTCTATGCAAAGTCACTTTTGATCGAGGAACAAGAAATTCTAGTTGCATTTCTGAAAGAAAGGAAAGTAAATTTTGCATGGACCTATGCTGATATTCCAAGTCTTGATCCAGAGGTAGTAGTCCATCATCTAGTAGTCTATCTAGAGGAAAAACCAGTAAATGAAAAAATAAGAAAGATGCATCCACAGATCACATTGTTGGTCAAACTTGAGTTGCAAAAACTTCTTGATGTTGGCTTCATAAAACCTATTGATTATCTTGAATGGGTTTCCAACCTTATACCAGTTTCTAAGCCCATTGGGGGCATCCAAATCTACACTAACTTTAGGGACCTAAACAAAGTGTTCCCTAAGGATGATTTTCCTCTTCCCAACATAGACATGATTATAGACCTAACAACGGGAGACAAGATGCTATCATTAATGGATGGGTTTTCAGGATACAATCATATTATGATAGCAAAGGATGATCAACATAAGACAACCTTCACCTATCCATGGGGCACCTACTGTTGGAACATGATTCCATTTGGGTTAAAGAAACTTGGAGCTACATACCAAAGGGCTATGACTATGATTTTTCATGACATGATCCAAAAATCTATAGAAGACTATGTGGACAATATACTAGCCAAATAAAGGAAGTGTCAAGACCACATAGAAGCACTAGGCTCTATTTTTGATAGATTGGAAAAATATAAAGTATGACTCAATCCTAAGAAATGTGTCTTCGGTGTGTAATCAGGAAAAATTCTAGGGTATATTGTATCAATGAGGGGAATTAAGATAGACCTTGCAAAAGTCAAAGCAATTCTTGAAATGGAAGCACCACAGACATTGAAGTAGTTAAGGGGCTTGCAGGGAAGGCTCTAATCCATTCGTAGATTCATAGCACAGTTAGCAAATAAAGTTGTCCCCTATTCTCATCTACTCCACAAGGGGGTAACATACAAGTGGGATGAGAAATACGATCAGGCATTCAATAAAATCAAGGAATAGTTGCTAACACCGCTAATCCTCATGCCACCAATCCAGAAAAAACCATTGATCCTGTACATATCAGTGACAACGGTAGCCCTTGGCGCTCTTCTAGCGCAACATGATGAAATAGGGAAAGAAAGAGCCATTTACTATATCAGCAGAACCTTGGTGGGACATGAGCTAATTCATTGAAAAAGCTTGCCTCGCGGTAGTGTTTTCCACACAAAAATTTAGGCACTACATGCTTTCTCATCAAATAAAGCTCATTTCCAAGATAGACCCCCTCAAGTATCTACTTTCTAAAGCAACACTCATAGGGCGAGTGGCTAAGTGGCTCATGATATTGACAGAATATGACATTGAGTACATAGAATAGAAAGCTATCAAGGGATAGGTAATTTTAGATCAATTGACAAAAGCACCTATATATTCAGAGAATCCCCTAGTATCAAAGTTTCTAGATGGGTCCATTTTCAATCTTAGCATAGCAGATCATTGGAAGGTGTACTTCGATAGGTCATATACTCAGCATGGGTTAGGAGCAGGAGTCTTCTTCATCACACCACAAGGAGATTGCATCCCGAATTCATATAAGCTATCTTTTCCATGCACCAATAATATTGCAGGGTACGAGGCTCAAGTCATAGGACTCTGAATTATAGTACAGTGGCAAATCATGGTACTTAAGGTTTATGGAGACTCATAGTTAATTATCAACCAGGTCAGTGATGAATACCAAACAAAGGATGACAAGTTTACCCCATACAAGAAACTGGTGGAGGATCTTAAGGAATTCTTCATCGACATCACATTTGAGCAAATACTGAGGGTAAACAACAGAGTAGCTGATGATATTGTAACAATTGGATCATTATTGGATATCCCACGAAATTTCCTTAAGCATGAATTCCTGGTCGAGTAGCTTCTCGTGCCAACTTTTGGGGTACCATGACATATTCACCTACCTAAAAATAGGAGTTTGTGTGCAAAAATCGTTGGTCCTGATCCTTGGTACCATGACATATTCACCTACCTAAAAATAGGAGTCCTCCTCGCCGATATCACCCCAAACCTTAAGAGAACCTTTATCAAAAATTCATCTCATTTCGTCATCTTAGGTGATACCCTCTATCGTAGAAGTATCAAAGGAACCCTTTTGTGATTCCTTAACCTCGAGGAAGCTTTGAATGAGGTACACAATGGTATTTGTGGTTCGCATTCTAGTGGTATGACCTTGGCCAAAAAAATTCCAAGTACTGGGTACTACTAGCCTATGATGGAGAAAGAAGCTCATGACTATGTCTAATTTTTTTTGCAATACCAACAACATGGGGACGTCATCCATGCACCAACTTAGGAGCTCCAAATGATTATAACACCTTAGCCCTTTTCACAATGGGGGCTCGATCTCATCAGAAAAATCACACCCACCTCATCTAATGGACACACGTTCATTATCATTGCCACAAATTACTTCACAAAGTGGGTAGAAGCCATTCCCATGACCTACATCACAAGAAAACAGATTTCCAAATTCATCCTGAATTACCTCATTTGTCGTTATGGTGTTCCTCAAGCCCTTATCTCTGATAAAGAGACACCTTTCAAAAACTAAGATTTTCGTGAGCTATGCTGAAATTTCAATATCCAACATTGCTTCTCCACCCCATATTACCCCTAGAGTAACGACCAAGTTGAGGCTACAAATAAAACCATCTTGCAGATCTTAAAGAAAATAGTTAATGAAGTTTGTCGCAATTGGCGCCTACAACTAAATCCTTCCTTATGGGCCCACCGAATGAGTATCTGGATTCCTACATGTACAACCCCTTTCTCCCTAGTCTACGGATCAGAAGCCATCTTGCCAATTGAGGTTGAGCTCCCACCCCTAAGAATATCATTACAAAATATTATTATTGATGAAGAATATCGGGTGTCATAGTTGAACGAGCTAGAACTACTGGATGAGCAGTGCATGGATGCTTTGAACCATCTGCAGGTCTATCAAAACCCTCTCAAAAGGAGCTATAATAAGAAGATCAAGAGTTGGTCATTTCAAGTCAGAGAGCTCATGTTGAAAGAAAATCAGAAAAATGTACCAAATCTAGACAACAAAGGCAAGTTTGAACCCAACTGGTTATGACCCTTTGTCGTCACAACAAGTTACAAATCAAGAGCATATCAACTATCTACACTCGAAGGTGAGCCTTTACAGGAGCCCATTAATAGCTCCCATCTCAAAAAGTTTTATGCCTAAGCTTGCAAGGTATAAATCCAAAAATACAAATCTCTCTCATTCTTCTATCCTCTTTCACACTAACATGCTATCATGACATGCATCCATCCTGCATTCATAAAATGTCAGCATACCCATCCTGCATACTCATACATATCATCATAATAGGAAACATCATTCATCTCACATGCATTGCATCATCATTTAAGATGTTTAGGATAATATAGATTTATTATTCTTAGCATCTTAATTCATCTCATTTGCATTGTCATTATCATATAGATTTGTTAGTATAACCATCCATACATCCATCTTGAACCTCTTTGTCGCAAGATCGATCCTCAAATCAAACTTCTTGCTCAATCTCTCGAGGGGGCAGTGTACTAGTGTACTTTCCGCCGGGGCATTCAAAAAATAAAAATAAATTCAAACTTTGATCTCAGCAAGGTTATTCTTTGAACCAACATAGCAAGCACATTGCTTCAAAGAGGGGAAAAATATAGACATGTACATAATCCTAACTAACATAGTGCATCTAATTCTAATCAATTATCATCAAATTCTTCTATTAATCAAATAAAGTGGTTTATTAGATTAATTCACTAATGTCCATCATGTTTAATTAAATAAATCAATTTATTTAATTAAATCCCCAAAGTCATCTTATTTGATTAATAAATCAAATGATTTAAATCAAATATCATAAATTCATTAACCCACTTAAAGTTAATTAAATTTTGAATTAATTAACTTTAATCACCTTCTAATCATCATTAATAAATTCTCTAGCTTTTAACTCCCTAAGAGTTAAATCAGCCCCTAATTAACTAACCCACTTGCACATGAAAATAGTTTCTTTTAATTAACTAATTACCTCATTTATCCTCTCAAAATCATATTCTAGGGAATATTCCTTCATTAAATCCCTTTATTTGACTTTCTTACCCAAACAATTTCCCTCCAAAACATCTCAGCCACATTCAAAATATGCTCAATCCTCACCCATTAGCATTGCGACAAGTGTCCCAATCTCATTGGCTCTCTTTTAGTCCCACATTCCTCCCATCTCTCCATTCTTCAATCCTTCAACCTATAAATAGAAGCCACTTCTACTTGAAATCCATCCACAATCTTAGCATTCTCACTATAGGCACATTCATCTTGCATTTCATCACTCATCTTTGCATCTTCATCACATTGAAAGCTCATCACAAGGGATTGGGAAAGGGCTCTCTTTCCATATCAAAGGAGCACTAATCCCCCTATGGGATTGAGGTTTGGTCCATTTTAGATAGGTTTACATACTTGTATGCTTTCTTTGCATGCTTTTATTATCATGTTTTCTTATCTTAATGTGATCAAGAATTTCATAGGGAGCTTGATTTGTCTTTGCTAACTTGACTAATTCTCTTTTGTGTTGATCATGTTGGTATGAGGTTAAAATATTGCTCATAGTTATAAGCAAATAAAGGAGCTAAAAATATTTAGATGTCATGCAATATCTGTTGTAAAGAGTTTCATGCAAATATTTCTAACTTTAGACCAATCCCAATATAGTTGTATTTCTCTAGTCTTCAAAAGTCAACACATTCATCACATTAAAAAAAGTTCATACATAATTATAAACTAAGACTTAACTATGCCTAAAATATAGGGACCAATTTATATGTTGAGTGGGACCTATTTTATAGCAAGTTTTTATTGAGTTACAAATAAAAGAACAAATTAAATCAATAATTTTCCAAGAATACCAAAAAATAGAGAGTTTGGATTGGTGCCAAAATAATTTAAATTTAAAAATTTCACTACCCTTTGTACCGCTACTTGAAATGAAATATGCATCCACCCAAGATAATTTCAACATAACCCAAATAGAGAAATCTATGCAAAGAAGTATTTAGAATCCATATGCAAAAGAAAAACCAACATAGCATCAAATATGACACAAGTTATACCTTGGGAAAACCCTCAAGAGGGAAAAACCCAGTCTCCAAAAGTATCCATCACTCATGTATTATTCAACAATAAAGATTACAATACATCTTCATAGTTCTCCATGAACACCTTTGAAACATCAAGCCCTCTACAAGCAGTCCATGTGAACAAGCATGTAACCACACATTGTAACAAGCCCAATATTTTACCAATTGTTTTTACCTAAGTTTAACCCATATGTGAATAGTTTAAGTTCACCAACACATAGTAATATTTTTTTTTCATATTTTGTATTTCAATAACATAGATGCATATTCAAAATAATCCCATTTCAAATTTCCATTGTATTTCAATAATACAGATGAATATTTGAAATAATCCCATTTCAAATTTCCATTGTATTTCAATAACATAGATGCATATTCAAAATAATCCCATTTCAAATTTCCATTGCATTAATAAGGTAACATTACATTTTCATATACATTTTTCATAAAGATATATAAGATCATGATTACATATCTTTCAATATCTCAATGGAATAAAGTACAAATGGTGAAGATGTCCTTGCTCACATACATCCTCATATTTTGGTTTCCTACTACATGAGGGAGGGAATCACCCAAGTGCTTTTCCTCCAACCATAAACTTACTGCAGTCCCCCACACATCTACCTAACTGGTAAGATGGCCCTACCCTTCAACAAAAAGTTTACCTTGGTATCCCTCATGATAATAATAATAATAGCCTACCTGAGCTTGGTGTTGTGTCCTACATAACTAGAGCTACCATACAGTGGATACTCACCTACATGCATGACATTCCTAGCCTAGTTATGCAACCTTAGCCCATAGTGAAACGATAGTGTAATTAGTGGCAACTTACACTACTTTGGCTAAAGATTTGATCATTATGTTCAAACTCACTTTTTAAGGAGTGGTGTCTCACTTCTATGAATTGGATGTTGTATGTTCACCTACCCTATTTCTTGATTTGGTAAATAACATGACCATACTAACTCTTGATGAGATTATTCCATAACATGATTCCATCCCAAAAGGTATTGTACATTAGAGTGAACTAATTGACCAAATAGGTCACTCCCAACCTTGGTTTATCCTAATCCCAGGAACAAACCTCAAACCATATACAAGTTTACATAACATCACAAATTGACATTTCCAACATAGTATTTCTACATCTTACCATTTTCCCTAGATTACATTTTATACAATCATACAATTGATTTATGATATCCTAGATATTATGTCAATACCCTCTAGTTGTCGCTAGTTAACTATTACCAACAAATGATACATACATATCAAATAAATATGATTTCTCTCTCCAAAATTCCCTTTTGATTATTCTCCATTTCTCATGGTTCTTTCCAAGTCATCTTATAATATTTCTATGTTTTCATGATCATAAACAATCATTAAAACCTTTCTTTCAAATATCTACATGTTTACAATGTTCACTAAATTCCTATCTATTCTGGAGGACATTATTAGCTTGAGAGGATGTTGTGTGTTTTCACCTTTAATTCCTTTCATATTACAACTTTGGGTTGTCGAAACATAAGCCCTCTTCTTTAAGACTAGGATATCGTGAAAATGCATAGACTCTTGGTCAAGTATAGATACTAGCATAATCAGAATACACACACACACACATATGTAAAAGTGATATATATATATATATATCACTTATACATTTTTCAACCCTAATGTTGAATAACAATATAATCATATTCAACATTATACCTTAACCCTAGGGAATAAACTTTTCTCCTACACTCAACTAAGTATTAGTAACCATTCAAGGATAAACTATCAACATGGTTTTCATAACATCATAACCTATCTATGATGTCATATCTATCATGCTATCATTCCTCTTGCATTACTAACATCACAATTCATGCAAACATATATGTAACATGTAATCATCTTGGTATTTTTATACATAGACCTTCTAACTAGCTTAATATAACTATGTCATACAATCATGGCACTCATAATAATTATATATAGGTATCATACCAATATGATAGATCCAAAACAACCTATAACCAATCTAGCTATATGCACAAGATTTCTTAACAACTATGGAAAATAACTATAACTTGCTCAAGCACTTGTATTCAAACAACAAAAACATAAATCCAACATAGAAAGGAGTAAACTATTAGAATAACTAGCATGCCTAGAAATTTAGATTCCAATGATGAATTTACCTTCTAAGCTTAATACCAAAGCTTCGCTTGCTACTCCTACTTTCAACTTATCCTCATTTCAAGCCTCTTTCCTAAGACTCAAAAAATCTCACTAAATAATTCAAAAACACTTAAGAAATCTCTCACTCTTCACTAATTTCACTCAACATTACTTAAACAAAGAAAAAATATTAGTTTGAAATATGTGCAATGCAATGTAATCAATGATATGAATAAAAACTACACAAATCTATTTTCTACATTTCATTAGTTAAACTCTTTATTTTATTACCTGAGTGAAGCTTCAATGTCCACCTCCACTAGGAGGTGTTGCCGTAAAATCTCCAAGATTAACCTATTCAACATCCAAAATTGGATATAAGAATGTCATTCATATGTATTATTTATAATTATTTACAAGTTACATACCTCGACAGTACATACTACATTTCGTTGCATAATAAGGAGGTGGAGGACCGCTGAAAACTGAATGAACACTATGACCCTAAAATTTTGTTGTAATCATTAAACTAATTTAGTTAATCTTACATTTCAAAAACCAAATTTAATAAATTAAATTAAATGAGTTTTCTAACATTTACCTAATTATCAAGGTTGAATGCCTCATTAAGGAGGGCATCTGTCATCATCGTTTGATCAACTGCAAATGTACCCTGCGCACCTGTGTCTTAACTATGTGTGGGGTCATAACCATAGGGTGTCCTACAAGCCTAACAAATATGAGGTGGAACTCTACTGCTCGAAGAATTTCCCTGCTCACCCTATGCTACAGGATTGACATGTTGTATGATGCTTTGGGTTAGGGAACTATTCAACTGCAATGTCTTGACCTTAATGTTGGCAGATGGTTACCATTCCCCTCGGGATTCACAACATGGACTAACTGCCTCTCGTGGATCCATTAACTCTAGCAGTTGTATCAGGAATTAACAAGTCGATATTTTGGTGCAACAACAACAGTGGGGCCATTCCTCAACACTCTCCTTCACAACAAAAGGGATAGCCACATGCTCACATACTGGTCTAGCGAGTGCTCGTCTCACTAGCCACTATTGGTCAAGATGTTCCCCTGCTCTATCTCGTGAGAAGCCTCCACCTCAACCATAGAAGTCTCACATATCAAAATAGTTTGGGATTTTATTGAGGATAAACTCACAGTAGAGTTTCCTCAAAAAATATTAGGACATCTCATTGTTGTTGCATGGAGGATGGTCAAAAACCATCCACCACCTTTGCCAAAAAATGTTCTTTATCCCTTGATGGTTGCACCAATGGATATATAACCTCTTTCTTGAAGGATGTAAAGGTTGATTTGTTTTAGGGTTTGTGAATAGGGAACACAAGTCAAATTTTGTAATTTTTTCATCTTTCACTTGTTTATAGGATAATTTATTAGCATAAAATTTTATATACACTCTTCTAGATTATCTGACCAACTAGTTATTTGCTTGCTAATTGAATGTACACTTGATAACATCGATTTAAGTGATTGATCAAGTGTGGCTCTATGCAAGGTTGAGCTTACAGGATCTTTCAACCTTGCAATTATATCCTCAATTTATTTTTTGTTGTTTTATATTTGCCCCATTATATTTTCTTGAGTTCTTGGAGCATATTGAGGAATTGTTGGAGGTGTTTGTTGGAATTTTTCTTGAACAAGTATTTTTGGTTGAGGTGAAGGAGGATTTTGAGAAAGAGGTTCATTGTCATTTCCTGGAAATTAAATAAATTTACATCAAAAAGCATATTAAATCTACCTATTTAGAAATAAATTCACAAAAAAAATTAAAACTTACTCCTTTGACCTCCCCGACATCATGGCGGCATTTTGGTGAAGATTCGACAATGATTTGGTAAAGAAATAGCTCTCCAATAATGCGAGCATGCTCTCGAGGGTTTGAAGGCCATGGGTTAGCAAGAAAACACAAAAATAAGAATGACTCAAAGTTGCTTTTTTATTTTGTTTATATAGGCCATAATGCGCTCATGTTATGAATTTAAAAAAAAAAAAAAGATGGTTGGCCACTTTTTGGCCCCCCATCTTTCTGCACCCACCCTAAATGGTGAGTTGACCATTGTTTTTTTAATGATTAACATATCCGTCCAATTTGTTACATAATATTTTTAAAACTAGTTTTGTTTTTTACATAACTTAGTTCATCAAATGATAGTTTTAAAAGTAGTTTTATAATTCAACATGTGAAATTTTTAAAAATAGTTTTGAGTTTTGTTGTTAAAAGTATAAAATTATTTAATTATTTTTTAATTAAAAAATATAATCTATTATCAAACAATTTATAATATAGATTATTTTATTTAAATGATTTTTTTAGAATGTTTTCATTTTTGAACTAAAAATTAATTTAAATTATTTAAAAGTGATATAATATTCTTGGTTTTTATTTTATTATGTTTGCTATT
Source organism: Sequoia sempervirens (assembly GCA_007258455.2). Classification (NCBI taxonomy): domain Eukaryota; kingdom Viridiplantae; phylum Streptophyta; class Pinopsida; order Cupressales; family Cupressaceae; genus Sequoia; species Sequoia sempervirens. The sequence continues at coordinate 128,273 of VDFB02253959.1, forward strand.
TCTCAAAATTTTAACTTGAATGCATTGTTATTTATGTGGGATAAATTTTTATAATAAATCTAATTTTTTGAAAATATATATGTATATAAAATATGTTTCTTATATGCAACCTCTAAATATCCCATTTATCATTACGTTGCCATTGTCATTGCATTTTTGTTTCTCGTTTCTAGTAATTGTTGGTATTTTTATCACTATTAATATATTTCATATTTATTTTTCTCCATAGGTTATTTAGGAAAAAGGGAGATTTAATAATTTTAAAATCTAATGCCTAAGTAGAGGAATGGGTCTTAAGCGCCAAAGGTCAACTAGAGGGGTGAACATTTAGAGGTTATTTGTAATAATTTTCAATGCCAAAAGTGAAATAAAGAAAAGAAAAAGAGCTCAGTTTTCATTTTCCCTTCATTCACGTAGTAGGAAGAAAACTTAGGGATTTTGTGTTGGCTATTGGAAAGAGTCTTCCATGAAGGTGGAGCTTGAGACCAACATCGATGGTTTCTATTGAAAGAGTTAGAGATTTAAGATTACGTGGCATCCACATTTGGAGGAGTAATGGCATGTTGTTGGAGGCCTGAGAAAGTTCTTGATAAGTTGCACAAAGAGAGGAGTAATCTCAAGAAACAAGGATAGATCATTAACCACATGTTCAAAGGATTTCAACGGTAGTTACAACGTAGTTTCATGCATATTTCTGGGTCTATTTGATTATTTTACAAAAGATCCTCATTTTATTGTAGAGAGACCCATATTCATCATATGGAACAAATTATTTCATCCACAATATTTCAATGCATTTGTTGTTGAAACCCTATGTTGGTCTATGTGTGAGCTTTAAATGAAAAGACAATTAAGATATTGTAGCTCTCACCTGGGTTTTTGTATTAGTTTTTTGTATGAAAATGGGTGGATGTACATTTTAATGTCATATGAAAGTGTTGCTATTATGAGGGGATTGCTATATTCCTATGTCAAGTATTTTAATGTCCATAAAACATTAATGGTAAATAGTTGTCAAAGCATTCAAGCTAATGAATTTGGTTTTTGAACATTTCAAAATGCTTAGAACTAGTCATAGTCTCAATGCATGCCATGTAAGTATGTGATTTAGGTATTACAAGTGATGGGAAAGAAGAATATATCCAGATAGGGGTCAAAATGGGTAGTGCAGACCTTTTTTAGAAACTGTTAGATTCAATACCTTGAAGGTGAAACTGTGGCGAAGAAAGGATTTACATTAATCTGATTATACTTGCATTAAACCATAACATACTTCATGATTTTGTTAGGGAACACTAGGAAAGGTTTCATGACAGTTTTTGGGAAGAGGACAACACATTATGTAGGTCAAATATTTTGGGAGGACAATTATTTGAAAGCTATCAAGGAATGTGTATATCAACGAGAAGGATTTGGTGGCCATGCTAGTTACAATCAAGGGTTTGAATACCTATGTTAATAGATGCTATCAAGGCCTTTTAAAGTTTAAATTTTTTGAATTTTGAAGAAGAATAGATGATCATGAGACTATAAACTATAGTCAAATTAACTACAAAATGGAAAATCTCCAAGTAATCCTTTCTTGGTGGGTGCTTCGACTTGATAAATAACTATCATCTACTCTACACCACCCAAATGGATCACATCTGAACGTATAATAATTTAGGAGAACCTGTAATGCTTTTTTTTATGGTTTACCTTAGTGCAATCACTAGTAACCATGTGTGTGTGTGATTCACTCTTAATAGTGGCTTAAGTGTTTCCACATATGAAGAAGGTATTTTGAAAATAGTTCATGATGTAGTTACTATCCAATACAACTTATGGCAAAAAAAATGGGCCTGAAGGTAGATATAGATAACCTCATCATTGCAATGGAAGAAGACAGTGCTAAAAGACAATAGAATATATGACATTAGCAAGGAAAAGTCACTAGGAAAGGTAGTGGAGAAGATAACATGATAAGTTTAAGGCCTAGGTTCCTTGCATAAATGGAGATCCTAAAAGAAATCATAATAGAGTTTTGATGAGACAGTCATAGGGCAACTTGACACAAAGAAAGTGGTCTCTATGTGGAAGAGGGCAGATCTCAAACTTAGGAGGACAATGTTGAAATATTATGAGGGCATGTGGAAGAACAATAGAGATGATAGTTTAGAAGCTATAGAAGTTGTTCTCCTTTAGGAGTTTCACAAGAAAAGAGTATTACAATGTTGGAAAATGCTTATAAGAGATCACTAAGAAGCCAGAGTTAGTGAAGATTGTGATTTATATCGAAACTGCTATAGGAGCTTTCTCATCTTACGAGCCTTGTCAAAACCCTATTTAAGTAACCCTTGATAAGTAAGTGGGAAAGGCATGAGAACCTTCCCCTGAGTATCAAAGGTAGGTTATTAACACCATGACATGGTTTTATTAGAGAAGGAAAGAATAGCCAAAAGACTGTCATAGACAATGAGTATGTGGCAAACATGGAGAGAAGTATGAGGTTACGTAATCAAGGGACAATGGCATGATAAACTACCTTGTTTAGTAAGAGGACCATGAAATAAATCCTAAAGATGCCATTGTAATAGTATGGTAGCTATTATAGGCATGGTATAATGATAAGATTATAAGACCTCATACAATGTATAGTGGACAATTTTTCAAGAGACATAAGGCAATTTTACCTTTTTTATGTCTATTCATATTGATAGACCTTCATTCCTTTGTAGACCTGATCGACAAGGGCAGTTGTGAGGTCAAGATTTATTAGTAGGAAATAAAAATTCATTATGAAGCCAATAGAGATGACAGTTGTGGAAGAACAATAGAGATGATTGTTTAGAAGCTATAGAAGTTGTTCTCCTTTGGGATTTTCACAAGAAAAGAGTATGAAAATATTTGTTGGATAGTGCTTATAAGAGATCATTGGGTAGTCAAGAGTTAGTGAAGATTGTGATTTATATTGAAACCTGCTAAAGGAGCTGTCTCATCTTATGAGCCTTGTCAAAACCTTAATGAAGGAACCCTTGATAAGTAAGTGGGAAAGGCATGTGAACCTTCTATAGGATGAGTATCAAAGTCAGGTTATTAACACCATGATATGGTTTTATTAGAGAAGGTAGGAATAGCCACAAGACTATCATAGATAGTGAGTATGTGGAAGTCATGGAGAGAAGTACGGGGTTACATAATCAAGGGACAATGACATGATAAAATACCTTGTTCAATAAGAGGACCATGAAATAAACCTTGAAGATGTCATTGCAATAGTATGGTAGCTATTATAGGAAGTGTATAATGATAAGATTAATAAGACCTCATACACTATACAATGGGTAGTTTTTCAAGAGATATAAGGAAAATTTACCTTTCGCATGTCTATTCATAATGATAGAAATTTATTCCTTTGTAGACATGGTCAATAAGGGCAGTTGTGAGGTCAAGATTTATTAGTGGGAAATAGAAACTCATCTTAAAATCTTCTAAGCGTGACAATGATAGTCACAAGATATAATCCATGCATGGATAGTAGGTTTTTAGGGACAATAATCATGAAACCCCTTAGGGCACTGAATTGCAACATGCTTTCAACAGGCATTAGGAGGTGAAGGAAATCAAGCCACCGATTCTTTCTCTAAGGGTCTTCTTTCTAATAAATAAACAATGTTAGTAAACCAAACATGGTTTTGTTTGGATTATATGATATAGCTTCAAAACTTTGAATGATTGAAATGATTTTTCCACTACACATTGAGGTGATCTACTATGGGCACTAAATTGTAGATGTTTTCAATAGCAAAGATAAGGGGTGGAATTGACCTTGTAATAGAAAAGAGAAGTAGGACAAATAAGGGTTTATTTACATGTATTTTGATGGTGTCAAGAAAACAATAACATAACACAAAGAATCTATATTTAAGCCTTCTTGTTCAAGAATTACTAAGGGAGGATCTATGACATTGAGTTATGAGTGAAGAATGTGGAAGGGTTTTAGTGTGAATAGAGGAATGGGTAAAGGATTCATTGATGGAAGTCACATAGGGCAACACTATGAAAAGTGTTAAATAAGAGGCAGGGTAATTGAATGACAAGAAGAATTGAGAGGGACGAGATGCACAACTTTATCCCCTTGTGCTCAATGGTTTGCAGTTTCTAGTGATAGGGGAACTGTTCATATATATGGTCAAAGTTTGACAAAGAGAAGACATTTACGAAGTGGACTGTGTCATGAACCATGAAATATGCCTAAAGTGATATCCCAAAAAAGAATCTCTATTACTAGTTGGAAACAAAAGAGAGTCCATTGCCATGATGCAGGCAAAGGTCACAATTATAAGGGTAGCTATTACAATACGTGTAAAGGAAAATAGAAGATAGCAGCAGGTAAAGGGACAACCATACACCTTGAGAAGGATATTAGACTCGAAAAATACAGGGGTAGAGTTTGGCATTCCTTAACATGGATGATAAAGTTAGAGGACAACAAGTTTGTATCCAATCATAGTCATAAGTTGTAAACTATGTAAGGGGTAGACCTAGTGCTTTAGAAGGTAGACTAATAGCCAGGAAGACTAATATGGTCATTTGGTGACAGTATTAAAACCTTTTCTAAGTCTAGGATGAGTTCAAAAGCAAGGCTCAGTGATAGATGAATGATGTGAAGGTGAAATAATGATCTTCAAAGAGTAGGGTATAAAAGTACAGTCTTAGTCAATGAATGACCACCAAGAAGATTGTCAAGTGGGAGTCTCTATGAAGAAAAATAAAGCAAGTGTAGATTTCTTCCTCATAGAAGGCCTTCTACGCCTCCTTAAGGCTTTTGAATATTTAAAACTTTCCCACACATGTTTAAAAGCTTAAAGAAAGGAGGTGGCAATAGTTAGCAAATTTATTGGTTGGTTGAGAGTTAGTTGCAAGCATCTAGGCAAGTGTTTAAGAGTAGTTGAGAAGATATAGGATCAGTTATGTGACTTGGACAACAAGAAGTTGAAAGCATTTAAGAATCAATCAAAGAAGCATATGCAAAATGAGGTCAAAATAGACAAGCTTATCCTTTTTCAATGCCACCTTGGAGTTTTTTAAAAGGACCAAAAGTAAGGGGGCAGTTCGTATGCGCTCAAATGAGGTCAAGTTACTAGGTCAAAGCATGAAGTGGTCTTTTAATAACTCTTAATGTCTATCCTACTTTCTCTCCAATGTAGGATAGACAAAGGGAAAGTTAGGTTCATTGTAAAGCCAGTTCTTGCATTATTTTGAGGTAGCTTTGTAACTTGAGAAGTTCTTTTTTGTCAAATACTGTACTATAACTCAAAAAGACCAATCATATTATGATTGGAAATGGATGTAATTTTCATATTTTGAAGAGCAAATCAATTATTTCAGACTTGTATCTGCTATAAGAACACCTTTTCTCAATAAAATTTAGTATTTTTCCTCCTTAACAACTATTTCATTATGTGCAAATAGATGATTGATATGTTTTTGTGTGTTTTGTGCTAAAACCTCAAATGTATTGTCTCATTTCTAACACTTTTAGGCAGAAATGTATGTATCATGCAGGTCATAGGTTATGTCACCGAAGTTAGAACTCTTTATTTTTCAAAATTACTTGATTTTCCTTTTAAAGCTTACAAAATTTTCAACTTTCCTATAAAACACTTATGTATGAACATGTTAACCCTTGAGTTGTGCAAACACAAACTAAAAAATTAGAGATTTGCATGTCAAAATAGTAGTTCAAGTAATTCCATGTTTGATGGATCACCATATTAGCCATAGGTTTTTATTTAATGTTTTCCATTCACTATTTTCCTAGCAAGCAATAGTAATATAGGTTAGACTAGGTGATAGAACCAAAGGGAACCAACCCTCTCTAGAGGTTGTTTTATGTTTAGGTGACCCACAACCTAGAAAAGTGCCCATGTTTCACTATTAGGCTAAGTTTTACAACTCAGCTAGGGTGCATATTTAGTGATAACAATAACATAGCTTGGTCATAGGCCTTGCTAAAGTCTAATTTTATCATCATGCACTTTTGATTCAATCTTTCTTCCAGATGAATTATCCTATTTACAAAGATTATATTGTATGTGATTTCTTGCCTCAGGGTGAAGCCGCTCTATGCATCCGATATGATATGGTTCAATTTTTTTCATCCTATTGGCCAACACCTTTGCTATTTATTATGTGAATGTGGAACATTCCACCTTCTCAGGAACTAAAGCTATTATTGTATTATTTAGGTCCTTCACAAACTTGTACTTTGTTCTAAAATCTCCTACAATATCCCACACGTCTTTGTTAATAAATTTCCAACATTTAAATGATAAACACAAAGTCAAGAATCCATTTGGCTCAGGACCCTTGTTCTGGTGGAGTTGAAAGGAAACAATGGTTATCTATTTTTTTTGTGAAAGGCTCATTCAATTTATTTTTTTATCCATGCCAGTGACCAATGAGAAAATACAACTCAAAATTCCATCAATTTTAAGGTTGTCAAAGGAATCATAGGGATCAAGTAATTTTCGAAAAAAATCTACAATTGCAACTTCCACATCATTCTTCGTAGAGACCACCACTCATGTCGAGTTCATTATTGAATCTATTCTATTTTAGAATCTCTTTAAATCTTGGTTGAATTATGAAGGAATTTAGTATTTAAATCTCCTTCCAACAACCATGTATCTCTTGCTTGAGATCTCTAGTACATTTCTTCTCTTGCCAACACTTTTGTGTGCTCAACAAGGAGAGCTTTTTCCTTGATGTAGTCTGCTTGGAACATCCTGTTTTGGATTACCTTTCCATTCAACTCTAATAATTCTTTCTCAATACATTGCCTCTCTTTGAAAATGTTTTTGAAAGATAATTTAATCCATTCCCTCAATTTACCTTTTAGAAATTGTAACTTTGACATAAATATGAAGTTTTTTGTGCCTGATTTTATTGGTGCCTCTTCCCACCTTTTGCCAATTAGATCCGCCAAGTCTTCCTTCTTGAACCACATTTGTTCAAATTTGAAATGACTTTTCATTAGGGATAGATAGTTCTTAATATTCATTTTTGTGGGGAAGTGGGATGGATGACATAATTAAAAAATATATCATCATCTCTATTAAATCAACTTAATCAATTAAATTATAATCTTTTAATAAAATAATAACTAAAAAATTGCCATATTTATTACAACATTAATACATAAACATTATTATATGAAATATATAGATATTTAATTTTATCTTTTTATAAAAATTGAATCTAATAACCATTAATTTATTAGCAAAATTAAGTAATTCATAAAATTTTCTTCTCTACAAAAATGAAAGAGAGACAAGAAAATGCAAACATAAAGAAAAATGCATATATATAAAGATATCTCAACTCTTTTATAGTGATAGAAATCTATAATAAGAACAAAATCACCTTTTAACACTTCTTCAACATATCCATAACACACTAAGATTCATTCTTAATAATAATATATCAAATAATTCATTGGATAGTATTTCTATTTGCAAAATAAAAATATTCATAATACATCTCCAAAACATGTACACTCATCATTAAGTACAATTATTAGTTTAATTTAATATGAAAACAATTGCCATTCATTTGGGATAATGGCCATCTATAGCGTCCCATCGGTAAAGCTTTAGTTGAATAAAAAATCGCACGGGCCAGTCGCGGATCGAATCGGATCAGATTTGGAAAGAAACACACATCAATCGCCATGAACACACAGTAATTTCCATGAACACACGTTAAAAACAAAACTTTATCCTTCGTACAAATCCCAATATCAAATCAGAAATTTTTTTTTATCGTCACTCAAATTACGTACTTTTCTTTCACTGCAGATAAAAGCGAGATTATTTGTAACCCTTAAATTCCAGACAACAGAGAGGCACTGAGTTCGAACCTCGGGAGCCTGCTAATAATCTGCACTAAACAGTATAGTTCTGGATTAGACTATATGGAGGTAATCTATTTCTGATTTTTTTATAAACTGTTATAATGCTGTGGAATTTTTTTTCTAACTGTCATCATGGATTGTCAAAATTTTATGCCTGTAAAAGTGATGTGCTGTAAGAACAATTTTGCTTGACAGCTCGCGCGCATTTTATTTCCTTTTAATCCGTAAAGTCCTTTGATGTGACAGGTGCACTAATATTTTGTGGGGGTGAGGGGAGGGATTTACGGTTGTAAAATGTTTTTGTTGTTACTATGGAATGCGTGGGGTTCCTGCGATAAAAGATGGAGGAGGATTATTATAATAATATATTTATATGCATGCTTTTGAATTAAATAATTTGAAAGAGGAATAGAGTATTTTATGACAGTTTATGATATCGGAGATGTCATCCATTGTTATGTGCATTTTTTCCTTTTAAGGGTTTGGTGGATTTGTTACAGAGGATTGTAGTGCAGGTTTTGTAAGGTTCGGTATTCGATCATACGACCTCATGACCCTTGTTTTGGTGTTTTTTCAGTGTTCAGTGCGTCGTTGCCGTCATTTCGATGATTTTTTGAAAAAAGTTTTTGTTCTTTTGTGTTTGTGTTCTTTGCTCTGCGAACATCATTTTGATAACATTTCTGGTTAAATGTTTACACTCCTCTTTTGCTGCAAAAATGCCAATAATTGTTGTAAAATTTGCCAGCTGAGTGTATGATTTTTGCTAATTTAACCCAGGAAGGGGGAGGAACTAGAAATAAACAAACAATGGTGAGATTATGCATATTACAGGCTTGTTCTTGAATATGTTGTATAGGATGAACACAAGACCTGAAAAACCCTTGAAGTTGTTCGAAATTTTCGAAGTGATGTTATTTGTCTTTTTCAAATGCTCTAGTGTTATGCAGACTAAACGTGTGAGCCGTTCTATTGGAGCCTTGGTAAGCTATCTTTTTAGCCCTTTTCTTTGGAATTGGCTATGCAGCCTACAAGACGGGCTTGATTTGACTATTTGACGGTATTTATTAATTAATTAAAAATAAAGTAATTAATTAAAAATAAAGTATACTTTATTTTTAATTAATTACTTTATTTTTAATTAATTAATAAATATCGTCAAATAGTCAATTCAAGCCCATTTTGTGGGCTGCATAAACATTGCCTTTTTTTGTAACTTGTCCTTCAAATTTAATTAATGTACGCATGAAAAATAAATCTAGTGATAGTGGTTCTCGAGGGTTCTAACATCTACAAGGACTCTAAATGTCCATCACAACTCTTTATATCCAACCTTGAGGGTAGTACACCCACAATTAAAGTTGCTTATGATTTTTATTTTCCATTGGTGAAACAACATGAAGAATATTCTTGACAATTCAAAGCAAAAAAAATTTGGACAACTTTCTGGTCAAAATTTTGAAATCAAAAGATAATTCAAATGTGCAATTGCTTGCTTGGAAACTACTTCACTGCAAGCTACCCATTGATGACATGTTAAAATGTATCAGGTTATAGTTGATTAAATGTCATTTTTTGTTTAAAAAATGAAGATATAAGGCACACTTTTTGGGGATGCCAGTTCGTCAAAAAATAATGGAATACTATATTTAATGACTTTCTTGTTATTTTTTTAGCATAAACTAAGATGGAAAGATGCCCTTTTTGGGATTGAGCTTCATGATAATGTTGTTGCTCTAGTGTTAGACAGGTTATCTTGTTGCATTAATGGAGAAATAGATGTAAAACAATTTTCAATATGCATAATGATCACCAAGAATTTGTAGTGTTAAAGCTTTACTTTGATACATTCGATTGTCTTGCTTCCTTGTTTTCGCAATTGCAGACAAAATCCAAAAAGAATCTTAATTTAAAGGTTCAGATTCAACAAATCAAGCTTTAGGTGAATCAACTAATAAGTAAAAAGCGTCTTCATATTGCTCAAGCTCTATGGTCTTAGTTCTGATGTAATTTTGTTGTTGGTTCTATTCTATTTGTTGTTCTTCATTATATTTATTGTTGTTGTTGTAATTATTATAGCTATGTAATTATTGTTGCTTTGTAATTTTGCTATAGCTGAGATTGTCTAGTCTATTTCTTGATCATTTTGTTTTGGTGATCATTTTCTCTATAGTTTATAACTACATTTTATCCTATGCAACTTGCATTTATTCAATATATAAAAAAACATAGAAGAATATTCTTATAATATGTTATTGGAAGCTTATTCAGTTTCATCATGCATTGACTGTATTTTACACAATTTTGTCCAATATTTGCTTGAAGTTAAAGGGAGCAAAACCCCTTTGGCTTCTAAGTTTGCTATGGGTATTCAATTTCCAAACTTGTTTTTAGAATGTTATCAAAAAACATATTTGTCGATATTCTAAAAATGAGCTCTTTTGTTAATGTATAGATTTTGCTTACATCATACTAATGCTCTGAAAACATGTATAATTTCATTTTAGTAAATTTTGGTAATGTGGTCACAAGTCACAAGTTTTTTTACTATCTTGTAGGTGCTTATAGGTACTTGATGCCACCATCACCCCAAGTGTTTGTGGCATGTGAATTAGCAATCTCTAATGATAAATATACAAAAATAAAAATTTTGTTGATAGTAGGGGAAAAAAATATTGTAATGAAGTTGTGGTTTTGGATAGTGTTGTTTATCGGGGGTATCTTTTAGAATATGTAGATTTTGGGGATAATTTTACATCCACAAATGTGATAATTCTATTCTTAAAGTACATTCCAAGGAATTGTAATGTGTTCTTGGAGTGTTTTCTTATGTTTATAATTATATTTCCTTGTGCTATTATAGCCTTATGCCTTTGTTCTCTAACTTCAACTTTAAACTGTTGACATATAAGTTTTTTCTTTTAGTATACACCAATTTAACACTTATTGATATAATTGTTGGCACATGTATTCCTTTTAAAAAACATCAATATTCAACAATTCATATGATAGGTTAGTTTCACTATTTTTTTTATTTTTATTTTTATTTTTATGATGGACATAAAATGGTTCATGAATTTGAATTTTTGCACCCTTATATTCATCTAAATCCATTTTTTTTCTAATCAATTAAAATGCAAATGATTTTCACCTACCCAAAAAAATAAACATGCTTAGATTCAACTTAACTATAAAATTTGTGATGAAAGCCCATATGGTAAATAATTACACAACATGTTGCAATAAGAACATATGTCCTTTGTTTTTTTCTTTTGTTATATGTACTTCAAGGTATAATGTTGTTCTAACAAAGTACTTTAATTTATATAGAAGAAAATCAATTTAAAAATTTATTTTTTTTGTTTTTGATGGAGGATTTTATATCATCATGAGTTTGTTTTTGCTGATACCTTTTGAATTTTCTTTTGTACTAACTTATAGCAAGTAATTGAATTATTAAATCACTTTGCACTTTTAGAACTCATTATAGTTTATATTTTATTTTTAGTTTTACCATTAAAATTATTTACAATTACATTAAAATCATCCAAACTAGTCATTGAGTGACACAAGGCATTGGATGGTTTACATTTAGAATGTTTTGTATGAGTTGAACCTAAGTTTGAACATAAAGGTTGTTTCCAAGGGAAAACAATATGAATAAGTGAATGTACGTGATGAAATGTGTTTATGGCACAAGACTAAATAGTCACAGGTTCCTTATCCATGTTTTTTGAAACCCAAAAAGTTGTCTCATGTTTTTAAACATCATTAAGGCTTCCATAAAACATCTTTAAATCTGTGAAGAAAATCTTTACAAAGCTACCCAAAATCAAATAGTCATAATGTAATATCATCAAATCATCATTAATGTGGCAATCTAATTTGTTGTCCAAAAGAAGAAATAAAGGTACCTAAAGTAGAAGCTTGTTGAGAAAGTCTAACTATGGAAGGTATAAGGTGACTGAATCTACTATTTAAAAAGGCTATTGATGTTTTTTCTATATCTCAATGAGTATGGAATTCTAAAAGAGAAAATCTATATTGAGGTGGCATTTATAGGGCTCTATTTATAATGATGGCGACCTATACTTTTCTATGCTTCACCTTTACCTTGAGTTTCACTTTATTTGTACCCCTTTCATAACCCTATTATATATCGGTTTTAACTTCACATTAACCTTTAACACTTTGTCTTCAAAATGGAGATAATGTTTCTATGACCAAGAGCTTTTCCAACACTATTTTACATTCTTGGACGAGCTTGGATTTCTTATGCCATGAAACTATTTATAGTGAATATCTTATTTCTCATTTATTAGGGTTTTCAATATGTATGAGCATAATTCTTAATTGCTTCTCTAGGACATGGTCTAGTTATTAACATATTTAGAAATGGTCATGAAGAACAGTGAGTTGGAAGTGATTCAAAAGTGGCGGGTATTGTTGGGAGCACTGGGGCACATCTCTCCAGAGCTATTGAGTTGAAATTGGATGAAGTTTGGGGAGGTTGTGAGGCTCAAGGTGGGTGTACAAGTCTTTAGAAAGTTGTATATAAAATCTTCTAGGAACTTGGGAAATAAAACTTGTAAGCAAAGTGTAGAATACCACCTATGAGTTTACTATCTTATAGTGCACACATTATAAAACTAACACATCTTATTGAATTAGGAGCTGAGGATCAATTGGAGTACTTATGTTGGTGGCACCTTTTAGGCTTTTCGAAGAGGAGTTGTGTCATTGGATTTTATCTTTCTCTTATGGCATTAATAATGTTCTTCTTACTATTTTCTCCTAATATATGCAATTTAGCTATATTAGTGTATTCAATATGAATCAATCCTTAAATCTATGTAAAATTTGCTTATGAAGCCTTGTATATACATTGCTACAACAATCAATTGTCTATTATAGTTGTTTTTTTCATAGAAGGGATTAAAATATTAGAAATTTACATTAATTCCCTTATTTTGGTCTGGTGTTTGGAGAGTCAAATCATTTATTGCCAATGATTCTCTTGGATTGGTGAAGTTCAACACAATTGAATTTGTATTCAAAATTTGAGATTCTATATAAGATAGTACCTTTTTCCATATCTCTTTTTTTGCAATTGACCCACAATAGATCTTGGGTACCACATCCATAAATCAATCACATTGAGCACTAAAATGGTAGATGCTATATTGTGTGTTGAAATCTTGTAGCTGCCCAAAATGCAAATAATTTATTGAATGACATTTGGTTTCTTGATCAACGAGTAATCAATTATTGTGAAACTTAAAAGAGGCATTACGGGATAACTATGTAGTCAAAGTTCAACAAAGGTATTTGTTCAGGAAAAATTTTCTAGGCTTATATGTGTTTTATTTTTCAAATAAAGAATATACATATGATTCAAAGGCACTACATGCATATCTATATGGTCAATATTCACCAGACTTTCCCTAGACTCTACCTACACCATCACAACCACATAAACATAAATGGAATGTCTCACAAAATTTAAATCTAGGTCATCATCATGGAAATTTCTCTATATATAATAAGTCAAACAATGTCCAACTAAGATAATTTAATGACTGAAAATATACCCTAACATTTTGGGGAATTTTTTTGATAAAAATATAAAACCTATAGTTAAAAGTTAGGGCAATATAAGTTATTATATTGTTTACTTTTTTATTTATTAAAATAAAAATATATTTTTGGCATACAAGCCAATCCATGATTGCTCACCCTTAAAGCACATGGAATCATTACCAAACTAGATTACCATAAAACTCTATAAGTTATAGAGTATCAACATTTGTAAGCTCCTTATGCGTGTACTTGTCACTTATAAAGAACAATGTGATTCTTCTTTTGGGTCTTCCTAAATTGGTTTCATTACACAACTCATATGTTTTTCTTCCAATTGATTTTTATAAGTGAAGTGTAGGTCAAGGAAAAGTCATTATGTGTTGGGATCCTTGTGATTGCTTTGCTGAAATGATAATAGAATCAAAGGTTTCCTTTGTATTGCATAATGTCAAAGGGATTAAATTATCCTCAAAAGTGTGTAGTGAGTGTATTGATCAATCATTGTTTTATGAAAGGGTATGTGCAGGATCATCATGGAAAAAACAAGCCCTTAAGTGGCAATGAAAATTCAGAAAAATTAGAGTTAGGCAACTTGATGTAAAAAATTGAATAAGTTATTTATATTATTTCAAAAATATGTAAGAATAGAATCTATGGAAAATCAAATGTAGTTTCTAAAATACTAGGTTTATTTTTCTAAAAAAAAAATCTATTTGGTGAAAAATTGAAATTTCCATGTAGTAGTACTTAAATTTCAGGGAAAAATTAAGAAGTAGGTGTTTGTCTGACCACCCTAACCATAATAAAATGATAATATTTTTTTTATAAGATTTTAGATATAAGTAGAGGACTCATGTCTGGATGTGATGCATATTTTTTGCAATTATTTTCCAAGTAAATAATTAATTATAAATTTTTTATTACAACTTTTAAAAAATATAAAAACTTGTATGTTTGACCACCTTAACTTGGTCAAAACTTCATGAAATTCATTTTTTTTAAATCCTATAGTATACTAAACATAGAATGTGACGCATGTTTTTGGATTAAAAAAATGTGATACCGTTTGAAAGATACAGTTGTTTTTCAATTAGGCTATCAGTCAGGACTTTAGTCGTAATTCTAATAGAAAATGAATAATAATTATTTATTAGATTCAAACTAAAGTATAATTTATATTGGTGGAAAACTGAGAAGCTCCTTTACAAACACTTTTAGTTTCATCAATTTTGGGTAAAAAAAAGTCGCCACATGGGCGAAGTCTGGAAAAGGAAGGTAAGTTGTTAAACATTTTTTTGTGCTAACTTCTTAGGATTGGCAGGTCCGAACCAAAATTCCAAAGCAAGCCCGAGGCTAATCCCTAGGCATTTAATTTTGTGTCAGACATATCGGATATCTGATTCAAATCGGATATCCAATATGTTTTATATAGAGTTACAAAAATGTTATACAATTTATAATATATGATTTAAAAATGCAATAAAGTTTATAATTTAATATACAATATAGTTTATAATGTAATATATAATATACAATTTATGATAATCTCTTACCGAATTATGTATTTAATATATATTATATTATATTATTATGTATAATATTTAAATATTATTTCAATATTTTAGTTAATGTATAAATATTTAAATATATATATAATACTAATATATAAAATATTTAAATATTATCTCTCTCCCTCTCTCTCTCTCCATCTCTCTCCTCCCAAGTCTCTCCTCAATCACTCTTATCTCTCTCCCCTATACCCTCCATCTCTCTCTGACTCCCTCCCTCTCTTTCATTGACTCCCTCTCTCTCTCCCCTCTACCCTTAAACCTGAAACCCTCTATCCTCTACTCTCTCTCTCATACTCTCTCTCCTAACCCCCTCTCCCTCTCTCAGGTCTCTCTCCCACTCTATTCCACCCTCTCCCACTCTCTCCCATCCTCTATCTCACTCTCTCCCACTCTCCCACACACTCTCTCTATCTCCCTCCCTCTCTTGCACTCTCTCCCACCCTCTCCCTCCCTCTCTCTCTCAACTCTCTCCCACCTCTCTCCCACCTCTTCACCCTCTCCCTCTCTCGTCCCTCCCTCCCACCCTCTCCTCTCTTCTCCTCCCACCTCTCCCACTCTCCCACCCTCTCCTCTCTCCCTCCCTCTCTCCTCTCTCCTCCCTATCAACTCTCTCCTCTCCCATCCTCTCCCTCTCTCCCACAATCTACCCTCCTCTCCTCCTCTCTCCACCTCTCTCCAGCTCTCTCCTCTCTCCTCTCTCCTCTCCTCTCTCTCCCCTCTCCCACCTCTCTCTCTCCTCCTCCTCTCTCCCGTCTCCCACCCTCTCTCCACCCTCTCCCACCCTCTCCTCTCTGCTCTCTCCTGCTCTCTCTCCTCCTTGTCTCCTCCTCTCTCCTCTCTCCCTCTCTCCTATGCCTTAACCCTTAAACCCTAGGCCCCTAAACCCTAAACCCTTATAACCCTCTACCCTAAACCCTTAACCCTTAAACCCTCTACCCTATACCCTAAACCCTTAAACCTTAACCCTTAAACCCTCTACTATATACCCTAAACCTTAAACCCTTAACCTTTAAACCCTCTACCATCTACCATTAACCCTTAGGTCTATGTGTATACAAATCGAATAAATGATTCATATCGGATATCCGATTTGAATCAGATTTCTGATTTATAGAACTAAAATCATACCGTTAGAAAACATTTTAAAATGTTTTTCAAATTAGACATTAGATTGTATCAGATATTAGATTATAATGGATATCGGATTTTTGGGTCATAGAAAAACCCCATGTGGGCCATTTTGTGCATTCCAACGGACCCTACATTCTGTTTGCAGGCTTTGCAGGCAACAAACGTGCAGTTTTAGATCAGAAGAGATAAAGGTCAACTTTTTAGAGCATCTTCTACTCAAATTTGTCATAAGAAATGAATTTTTAGCATCTTTTATGAGGTATAATGGGGAGCAATAGTCGTCGGAAGCAAAAACGTAAGAGAAAGCTTACAAAAGAAAAAATTAAAGCATATAGACAAAGAGATAGAGAAGGTCATAGGAAGAGAAGACAAGGTATGTTAAATATTGGTGAACTTGACCCCTATGGTCTTTCAAGTGAAGAGGAAATTGAATATGTTGAAGGTGAAAATATTCAAGGTGAAAATGTTGGAATTGAAGATGTTGAACATGATATTCAAATTGGGAATGAAAATATTGAATTTGATAATGAAAATGTTCAAGGTGAAAATGTTCGATTTGAAGATGTTGAACATGATATTGAAATTGGGAATGAAAATATTGAAATTGATAATGAAAATGTTCAAGGTGAAAATGTTGGATTTGAATATGTTGAACATGATATTGAAATTGGGAATGAAAATATTGAAATTGATAATGAAAATGTTTAAGGTGAAAATGTTGGATTTGAGGATGTTGAACATGATATTGAAATTGGGAATGAAATTATTCAAATTGATATTGAAAATGTTCATGGTGAAAATGTTGGAAATGAAGATTTTGAACATAATATGGAAGCAATTGTAAATTATGTTTCACCAAATCACATGAGAAATGAAGAACCTTGTGTGGAAGAAAGACATATTCCAAATTCAAGACCTTCAAGAACCCCTAAATGGTTACTTGAAATTGATGAGAACATTATAAAAAAATTTAAAGGCAAGAGGTCAACATGAACTGTTCGGTTGTGGGCTAGAAGACTTTTCAACCAATATTTTAGGGAAAAGACATTGACCGAGCAATGCCAATTTTTTGTACAATTGCTAAAGATGCAAAAGATGATACCTTTGCTAGCCAAATTGAAGACTCATGTGAAAAAGAAGACTGAAAAAATTCTATTATTGTCAAAAATATTTTTAATGCTCTCAAGTCTATTGGAAAAAATGACAAGGATAAGAGAGTTGCTCGGAGAGTCATTACAACTGCCCTAGTAAGCCATCAATTGAAAAAGGCTCACTTTATGAGACAAACTTGTATTGATTTTGACATAAATCGTAAAACTTTGGATATAGCACTCGCAAGAAGAGAAATAATAGATGATCCTCTTCAAAATGATACATGGGATTTTTTTCGGGAGGCTTCCACGTGTTGATAAGAAGCTAATCGATAATGTAAAGCAGGTAATTCAACAATTTTGGCATGATAAATCTAGAGTATCACCCAATGCAAAGGATGTTTTAAAGTTAAGAATTGGCAATTGAGACCATACACCACATCCTAAATATTTCTTGGAATCAAGCCAAACAATGTTGTTTAAAAATTTTATTGAAACACATCCAAATATGGAAATCTCGCAAATGACTTTTGAAGGTTTGAAGCCATTTTATTGTGTGCCTCTTAAGATTCGTAATACTTTTTGCAAATACCATGTGGAGTTTTCAATGTACCATGAGATATTATGCTATATCCATTGTAATTTGCATACTAATGAAATGTTGCAAGAGTGTGGTGCAATGCATCTTTCGAAATCATCAAGGGACTTGCTAGATCTATTTTTATGTTCTAGAGATGATGGTTGCTTTTTCTATAGAAATGATTGTTTAAATGCGAAGTGCTCACAATGTGGTGGCTTGTCAAAGTTTGTTCAATGTTTTCATGAGAGTTTGAACATGAATTTGGAAAGAAGATTGTTGAGAAAAAGAGATATGAGATAGTCAAAGATACTTTGCAGAGTGGAGGTGAAGGTTCTAGATGTGAGTTGGTTACAAAAGAATACAGTGTTGTTGATTTTATTTCAGATTTTAAGGACAATCTTTTCTACAAGTATGCAAGGCATAGTCATAGGTCTCAGTGGTTGGATCAACAATTTAGGATGTGTAAGGACTCTTTTCGGATTGGCACTATTATATTAGTGGTTGATTTTGCAGAAAAATACACATTGCAACCACAAAATGAGGTACAATCTCAGTATTACAATTCCATTTAGATTGCTATTTTGTCCACATAATGTTTAGACATGCATATGATAGTACAAAGGAGGATCGAAAGATAATCAGAGAGTATCATTTTTATATGAGTGATGATAGATCTCACTCGTTCGAGTATGTCCAACATTGTTTCGAGAATTTTTTTGAGTTCTTGCAAGAGCATGATATAGCACTGGCTGACATCTCATTTGGTCAGATAATTGCATAGGTCAATTCAAGAATGCTCGTATGTTTTATTGGTTGAGTAGAATGCATGTAGAGAGGGGTCTACCTCATATTTGGAGTTTTTTTGAAGCTGGACATGGGAAAGGGGAGCATGATGGAGCAGGTGTATGCGTAAAGAGAGCTCTAGCTAAGGAGCAATTGAAAATTTTAGGAGAAAAATTCAGCGATGCACGTTCTATTATTGATTGGTGTAGTTCAACATTGTCATAGGGAGGGACACTTGATTCACCAGTGCATAGATTCTTTTGGTTGGTTGAGGAGGGTATAGTGGGAGGCAGATTGGATTGTCATACAATCAAAGATTCTTCAAAGATGCATTCATTTCAAACCTCAAATGTAGGCACATGGACCATTTGGACACGAGAGTTGGCTTGTTTTTGTCAGAGTTGTATTCAGTATGAGTGGGATCAATGTGAGTCAAGCGAGTGGGTGGATACATGGGTTCCACAGTATCTAACTCCTTTATCTCAAACAATATCCATGACAAATGACACAATGGAAAGTTTAGTTGATTACAAACGACTTTTAGATCTACTACAACCAAGACATGTTTTTGCAGTTGTTGCATCACAGGGGAATGAAGAGAGATCAGACTATTGGTTGGCTTGATGTGTGCGGGTAAAACACAACCTAACACAACCAATGGAAGATGATGATGGTTTTGTGTATCCTACATGTTTAGTTGTGGTTGCAAGAACCTGGTTGCGAACATACATGATTATAAAGAATGGCATACCTGCATTTGAAGACTACAAGAAATACAAAACCATTCTCATGTATTCACACCTTGTTATAGCAACAAATGTTAAGTTGTTGAAACATCATGCCAGACCAAGGACAGAACAACTATGGACACTTAGTAATGTTGATCATGAAGTAATATTGGATACTCTTAAGCAAAGAGATGACCCTTCAGGCACACTTGAATAACATTTTCAAGAATGGAAGGTACAATGCTTATGTTCATTATGCTTAAGTTCATTAGTGTTCTTTATTTAATACTGATATTTTGTATACTATTGCAATGCAGGTGTCTTTAAGAGTGATATTTTGTATGCACTTTTGCGATATTTTTGGCACGATTGATCATGGACCTTCTGCAATGATAGCCAGCTCTGATCCTTTTGGAGAGGTATGTGACAAATTAGAACAATATAGATTTGTTATTCTAAGCATCTTTTTTAGTCGAAGAACAATATAGATAGATTAGAACAATATAGATTTGTTATTCTAAGCACCTTTTATAGTTTGCATCACTAATTCATCATCATTTGAAAGTGTTTAGATTAATATAGATTTGTTAGTCTAAGCATCTTTTCTATTGTGACAATATAGATTTCTTATTTTTCCACTTTTGCGATATTCTTGGCACGATTGATCATGGACCTGCTACAACAATAGCTAGCTTTGATCCTTTTAGACAGGTATGCGACATATTAGAACAATATATATTTGTTATTCTAAGCATCTTTGTTAGTCTAAGAACAATATAAATAGATTAGAACAAAATAGATTTGTTATTCTAAGCATCTTTTATAGTTTGCATCACCAATTCATCATCATTCAGGTGTTTAGATTAATATAGATTTGTTAGTCTAAGCATCTTTTCTATTGTGACAATATAGATTTCTCATTTTTCCACTTTTGCGATATTCCTGGCACGATTGATCATGGACTTGCTACAACAATAGCCAACTCTGATCCATTTGGAGAGGTATGTGATAGATTAGAACAATATAGATTTGTTATTCTAAGCATCTTTGTTAGTCTAAGAACAATATAGATTTTTTATTCTAAGCACCTTTTATAGTTTGCATCACCAATTCATCATCATTCAAGTATTTAGATTAATATAGATTTGTTAGTCTAAGCATCTTTTCTATTGTGACAATATAGATTTCTCATTTTCCCACTTTTGCAATATTCTTGGTATGATTGATCATGGACCTGCTACAACAATAGCCAGCTCTGATCCTTTCGGAGAGGTATGCGATAGATTACAACAATATAGATTGGTTATTCTAAGCGTCTTTTATAGTTTGCCTTACCATCTCATCATGTTTTGTGTCATTTAGAATAATATAGATTGGTTATTCTAAGCTACCTTGATGGTTTGTACAGGTGCTTGTCAGTTTAGAACATGAACATAGTACTATTGTGGAAGATTGTGCCCTGAATGCCTCCAATAGGAAAATTGTGTAAAATTTGAATTTTCAAATGTGAAACAATGTAAAAAGGTCATAACTGTGTATGGGCATAATCTAAGAATAGTGATATTTTTTGAAATATGGGTCAAATGTCTGGCATTGTATAAATGGTAGTTTAAAATGTAAAGGGGTCTGTATTTTGGAAACTCATAGGTTGAATTAGTCATACAGGTGTATGCTTTGTTACTGTTATTGGGACAATTCTGTAATAACTTTTTGTACTTAATCGAGCTACAACCAAACGTTTTCTTCCTGGTTCTTTCCTATCGGTATGCTTGTTTGAACCAAGTTTTGTAATATCTCCTATTTATATATAATAAATTACATTGGCTTACCACTTTTGCTCCTCTTATCCAACTTGGGTGCAACTTCATTTTTAGCAACTTTCATGAGGTTTTTAAGGAAATCAATGTTTCCAACCTTGCCACACCCTATAAACTCATCAAACACGTCTATTACGACCTACACAAGCTTGATCCAACCTTAAATCTTGCTGCCCCCACGTTTCATTGACATTAGCAAGTTGTAACCACCATTTTTCACCTAATTTCACTCATTTTTGCCATGCATGGCAACTCACCAACTCAAGTACAGATGTTTCCAGCTCTCTAAACCCACATAGTCACCTTATAGAGTCCTAATAAAATCTACCATGGCCATACCATCCAGCTACAAATTGTACAATAGATGGTATGGCCTTTTAGCACTTTGGACTCTTAAGGGAAATCGTTGGTCTAATGTAGCTTAGAGTGATTCGGTGTATTTGGGTGCAAAATAGGACCATCCTTAGCGTTAACGAACCCATTCAGACATGTTGGAACAATCCATTTGGTCGTACGAGTTGCAAAATGAAAGTTGCACCACTTTGCAACTTTACATTGCTTGTAGTTGATAACTTTTCCCTCAACTGAAAACTTGCCACCATGGAAAAAATGCCTTTGAGATAGCAACAACCGAGAGAGGTTATTGTAGATGGGCCAAACATGATCCCATAGCCTCAAATGGAGAGTCTGTAAACATCATGGTTTTCGAGAAATAACCCTTCAAAGATTGTTGTCTTTTAGCACTTTGGACTCTTAAGGGAAATCGCCGGTCCAATGTAGCTCAGAGTGATTTGGCGTATTTCGGTGCAAAAGAGGACCATCCCTAGTGTAAACATACCCATCCGGACGTGTTGGAACAGTCTGTTTGGTCATATGAGTTGTTGAATGAAAGTTGCACCACTTTGCAACTTTACACTGCTTGCATCTGACAACTTTTCTATCAACTGAAAACTTGCCACCACAAGAAAACGCCTCCAAGATAGAAAAAACCGAGAGAGGTTATTGTAGATGGGCCAAACACGATCCCATAGCCTCGAACAGAGAGTCTGTAAATGTCACAGTTTCTGAGAAATAGCCCTTCAAAGATTGTTGCATTTTAGCACTTTGGACTCTTAAGGGAAATTGTTGGTCCAATGTAGCTCAGAGTGATTCGGCATATTTGGGTGCAAAAGAGGACCATCCCTAGCATAAACGTACCCATCGATACGTGTTAGAATAGTCCATTTGGTCATATGAGTTGCTGAATGAAAGTTGTACCACTTTGCAACTTTACACTGCTTGCATCTGACAACTTTTCCCTCAACTGAAGACTTGCCACCATAGGAAAACGTCTCTGAGATAGTAAAAACCGAGAGAGGTTATTATAGATGGACCAAACATGATCCCATAGCATCAAACAAATATTTTGTAAACATCATGGTTTCCAAGAAATAACCTTTCAAAGATTGCTGCATTTTAGCACTTTGGACTCTTAAGGGAAATCGTTGGTCCGATGTAGCTCAGAGTGATTCAGCGTATTTGGGTGCAAAAGAGGACCATCCCTAGTGTAAGCATACCCATCTGGACATGTTGGAATAGTTTGTTTGGTTGTACGAGTTGTTGAATGAAAGTTGCACCACTTTGCAACTTTACATTGTTTGCATTTGACAACTTTTCCCTCAACTAAAAACTTGCCACCACAAGAAAACACCTCCGAGATAGCAAAGACCGAGAGAGGTTATTTTAGATGGTCCAAACATGATCCCATATCCTCAAATGTAGATTTTGTAAACATCACAGTTTCTGAGAAATAGCCCTTCAAAGATTGTTGTCTTTTAGCACTTTGGACTCTAAAGGGAAATCACCGGTCCAATGTAGCTCAGAGTGATTCAACGTATTTGGGTGCAAAAGAGAACCATACCTAGCGTAAACGTACCCTCCGGACGTGTTGGAACAATCCATTTGATTGTATGAGCTGTTGAATGAAACTCACACAATAAGAATACCACATTTTTTTGGTGCATTTTCTGAGTTTTGTCACTATTTTTCAAAATTATTTGTTGTTGTATGGACTCTACAGACCCAATCATGCTTTGAAATATTTAGAGGTTGAATTTTTATGAGTTTTATTTGATCTAAACTTGGTTTGGAGTTCTAATCTTCTATTTTGTAACAGAAATTAAAAAAAATACAATGTATACCTTATTTTTCCTTTTGTGAAGGGTTTGAAAGCAAAATAATGAGTTTTTGACCAATCCACCCACTGTTTTCTCCTGTAACTCGGTGGATTGGTGAAAAATTTATTAGTATAGATTTATCAATGCATTTTATATCAGAATAAAGCATTCTTGTGGTGATTGTGTGATGCCCTAGGGCTGGAAATACAAATTTTCCTTTGAAAAGTGATGGTTTTGAAGTGCTTTTCAATGAAATGTTGATGAAGTTGAGTTTGTAAGAATTGAAAATGTCAAGGAAGACCCTATGAAAGGTGTTTGGACCATTTATTTGTTTATTCAAGCCTAGGAATGAATATTTTGACAAAACCCTTGTTTTTGCGTTAGAAAAGGAGGTTTTTTTGAGTTGGGAGTGTTTCTGACCGTACAGGTGCAAACTAGTGGTGGATTTTGTGGTTTTGGGCCATTTAATTTGCTTCCCAAAGGTTTCAAGGTGATTGGATAAGTTTTAAGGGTACTTCCTTTGTTAAATTGACCTTTTTCCCTTGATTTTCCCATGGTGAGTGTATTGTAAGTCTAAACTGGTCCAAAGGAGTTATATTTGATCTTGAAGTATGTTGTGTAAGTCCTTAATGGGTGTCTAAATCCATCATTTAATTTACAATAATTTTTGGAAAGTTGGGTGAAAAGTCCCTTGAAGTTGTTTGGCACTATTGGTAGAAAGAATGTACCTGACAAGTGGAATTGTGAAGTTCTTTTGAATTTGCTTTGGATTTTGGGTTGATCATATTTTATTTTTCATTTTAATTTGATCTCCACCCTGGGTATGCATCATTTATGACACAACTCAAGGTTGTTTGGGGTGTTCTTGTGAAGATCAAGTGTTTAAAGGGCACTCACTTTGTGAAAGAGGGCTAATTCACTAGCCTAGGATAGGGGTATGTTATTGGTTCTCAAATTTGGTCCAAAGGATTCAAGGGTAGTTTTCACATATGTTCTCACCCCCACTCTGCATCAATCCATAGCTTGTTTGAAAGCACTTGTTTTAGGCTTTTAGCCATAACAACAAGCCAGTGAACTATCTGATAAAAAGATTTGGTACACATGTATGAAAAATGTGGTAGCATAGAAAAGGCAGTGAACTATTTGAAAAAATGCCTCAAAGAAATGTGGTCTCATAAAATTCCATGACAAGCAAACGCAATTGATAGCTGCTCCTAGTTATTAGTTATGTAATGTGAAGTAATTGCATAACTGGTTAGGTTGACTTTGTAAAAACTATATTGTAATTGAAATTTTTTCATCTATCAACATCTAGTTGTTAGTTATGCAATGTGAAGTAATGCTTTGATTTTGAAAGATGTGCAATGCAATGTAATCAATGATATGAATATAAACTACATATACAACCATTCTTTTTTATGCTATTGTACATTGATATTTAACCATTGCTCACTTGATTAAATTTTCAAAGAGTTTAATCATGCACATGAGGAAGAAATTAAATTTTGATTGTCAACTTCTACATATCAAATTATCCAATAATCTTGAGTGTATCTCCATATACAAAAATGGCATCAACGCCAACTCAAACAAAGTTTTACAAAATGTGGCATATGCCATCTCGATGTCTATTCAAAATTTACATGCCAAAATGTCTATCTCATCCTAAACTACTGGTGGATCATGAAAATGGAGCCTCTTTGAAGCACTCATTGGCTCTTAAGGTAGTTGCACAAGAAAAATTCAAACCACAATTAAGATTAGTTATACTATATGATTTAAAATTGAATAATTAACATCAAAATCAATATACATTGAATTATAATTGAACTCTAAAATTGAAATTTTGATTACCTGAAATATCTGTCTCTTCAAAGGGTCAGAGTCCTAGAATATGCCGCTCTCAAAGAATCGACCAAACCAACTTTTGTAATGTCAATCTATATATGTGAAAAAAAACATAAAATTGATCCAAGTTAGCATACAATTGTCGGTAATAGGAACATATAAATACCAAACACAAAATAAAATAAACACATACCTCTTTAGGTTGATCTTTTTCTTTATCTCCTTTAGGTGTTTCGACACCTCCTCCTTTAGGTGTTTCGACACCTCCTCCTTCAAGTGTTCCAATACCTACTCCTTCAGGCATTGTGGAAATTGTCAACAACAATGTATATCTCATAACTTCCTGTACATAAAAATGACAAGTACATATGAAACTACCAATCTATGTCGATGTATGTATAATCAATATAAGATCTTAAAAATCTTAATTCAATTGAATTTGAGTTCAATTACCTTCCCCTTATCTAACATTGCACTTCCATAATCTGGACAAGGCTGCACCTCGCTCGCACTAGGTATTTCCTACAAGAGGAAAATAGGATAAACATATAAGTTATTATATAATTTCATTAATAACAATTCAAATGACAAGCAAGTATATAATAAAAAAATGTAAATGAGTGAGTGCGAAAATATATACTGTGTGTGTGTTGAGGCCAAATGAAATGGTCCTAAGGGTGCTATCAGTCACTTGTGTGAGCTCCTCCTCAGACATCAACTATTAAATAAACCATGTAAATAATTATTAGTACTTTATACTATCTCTTATTAATATTCATTTAAAAACAAATGCAAGTTATGAATTTACAACTTAAATCTTACCTATGTCACTATTCCAATGTCCCCCTCTCTAGTAGGAGAGGACTTTGTAGGATGTGCTCCACTCCCCTGTGTCTAATCTATAATGTCCACATCATGGAGGTCATAATCAGAAGTGTCCAAGGGATGCTCGACGGGTTGTACAAGAGGACCCAAGCATATTTGGTGGCACATAGAGAAAGTATGTGGCACAAAAATATGTGGACCTGACGAGGATGATGCAACAACACTCGAGCCATCACCAACATCACCAGAATGTGGCTGAGTTACTATAGAAGCATGCAAAACCAAAAGACCACTCAAAGAGTGAATAGCCTGGATAGTTTGTGTGGCCGCATCCTGCATAATATTTGGATGATATACTAGAGGTGGCAGAGGAAGGGGAGGAGGGGGAACATATGGGTACGAGACTACTCTAATTGCCCTTGGTCTATCCTGGGGCATACCTCCACCGACGCACTGGAAGGGTTTAATGTCAAAGTAATTGACATGATTCCTTAACACAAAATCAACATATATTTTTTTAATAAAGTAAAATGGTATATCACAATTATTTTTTGGTGGTTTATCAAAAACCATACACCAACGATCTCAAAAGTTATCTGCAATGTCTCTATGCATGCACCATTTTATAGAAAGTTTTGGTTTATTAACATTAACTGGCAAACCAGTGCGGGGGTTAACAAATAAAGAGGCTATTTGGGCTTTGGTTATTCTAAGATCTTTCACATCATCATAAGACATTCCACATGCATAAAATTCCCTCACATCTTCTCACCATGAATGAAAGGAATTATGTTGGGTGGAGAGGGTTTCTATATTTTTAATTATTTCCTTCAATGTGTTTGACATCTCGGATAATCGAGGGATTCTCATATAAACATCATAAATGCCCCTCAATTGTTGTAATTTTTCACCAATTAAGTCTTCAATTGATGGTTGCGGAGGTGGTGGAGCGTTTGGCATTTGTGCATTTTCATTCTCAACTGGTGGATTGTTTGGAATTTGTGTAACATTAAGAAAAAATCAAGTACAAATTATAACCTTTAATTTCCAAATTAACTTAATAGAATCAAAACATTATAAAATGGTGTGGAAAAAGAGTAATCAAGTACACAAAATTTATCATATCAGTAATGCATGCAAATTCGAATGTTGTAATGTAAATTAATAAACATCATGATCATAAACGCATCCACAAAATAAACATAACACAAAGGATTTCATGAGTGGAAAACCCCCGTAGGGATGAAAAACCACTCGTCAAAAGTGCCTCACTGGCTTATTGGAATGCCTCATCGGCAGAGCCTTACTGGCTACAAAATCTCATTAGTTACAAGATGCCTCACAGGCAATGGTCGCACTGTCTCATTGACAAGACCATTCATTACATAAATTCTAGATTTCAATATCACACATATTGCACTTAACAAGAAACATATTGAAGTTCCTTTACAAGTCATATACTTCTACAAACATCATTTTCAAGGTTCACCAATGCATCATCCTCGCATATAGAATTAAGATAATGCCTACACTTTCATGATTCACTCACTGTATTTGCAAAAATACAATTTAACACATGTACAATGAAAACATAACCACTCATAGTATCATGAAAGTAATCCTAAACCTACTAGAATGTACCATGTTTATGCAATTATAGTCAGAATATTTACCTCTTGTCTCATTGATTCATAGAAAGTTCAACAATAAGAAAAATAAAACTGTAAAAGAATTAAGAAGGTATGGAGAATACATAAGTGAGCTTTTATTTATATATATACATTCATATGCAAATAAGTCTCAAGACCAGCTAAGTGGAGTATTCTATGATAGCCCTTTTTGCAGAAGAGGAGTGTCATCAATAATCCTAAACTCTAATATGATAAGATAAGGTTCAACATTTATCTACCCATTTACAAAATTTCCAACTGATTCGCAACACACAATATGCATAAGTGAATTTTAATTAATTCATTCTTCTAACCTTTCAAGGGATATAGATAATAAAAAAAATAAACAAATATGAATCTTCTTATTTATTCTTCAAGTATTCCGTAGTCCATTTTCACATTCAATGGTTTAATCAAACAATAACAAATTTAAATGACATTTGTAAGAAATATTTTTAAGCAAAAATGTATACTTTTGAATGGACAAAACTTAGTATTTTAGCATGAACATATATAAGTTCCAAGTTCCCAAATTGATTTTCATAAAAAAAAAACATAGTTCACAAAATGCTTCTCATACTTGAAAGGATACATTCCAATCAGTTTAAAACAGGACTAGACTGATTTCATAACTACTCTTTTCAAATTCAATTACCAACTCTTGTCCTAATGTATAGGTATGTGCATATAGGTATATTTATATGTATGTATGTATGAGCAAATAACTCACCCTTATAACTGAAGTAATTTCATTTTCGGGTACATTTCATTGCAATGAAATTAATATACAATGCTCATACCTGATGCGTTTGCAGCCATATATACTCTAATATAGTTTACAATGCTAAACTTCAATTCAAATAATCATATGCTTGTATACATATAAATATATATATATAGACATTCAAGTATATATATATATATATATATATATATATATATATATATATGCGTATATACATTTACATATTTAGAATATATTCAAAAATAATCAATTAATACAGAACTTCATCAATTTAAAACAAGAAACTTATTATTCCATAGTTAGATTTTATTATCTGTTTATCCTTTCTATATATACCTCTAGCTAGTGAACCACTACATGTTATAATGAATACACTGAGAATAGGTAGACAACTATTCTTATTGGTTTCCATTTAAAATCTCATTTCCTTAACTAGCTAATGAAGTGTTCAAAGAATCTGCTTATACTGTATCTTCCAATGATTAATGGCTAACAGTTATTAGTATTATTGACAATTTGAGCCACCATTTCCCAATAATATCCCTTTCTGCCTGATTTAAAATATTGTTCTACAACTGTATTATGAAGTTATTAAGATCTTTAGAAGACATTTTTATTGGCTTTATCTTTCACTTTTGACGAGATGTCATTTTCTTAACCATTTATAAAGTCTGTAAATTATTTCAAAATGGCTGCCAAATCTGGATGATGAAATCATGAAAGAATCGTAGTAAAGATAAGTTGCACGGAAAGAGACTTGGATTGCAAAGAGACCTGGACAGCTAACTATGTCAAATTTTGTGTCAAAACTGAGTATTTCAACACCACTGAGGGTGAGCTTATTCTATAAAAGTAAGATAAAGAAATTGTTGATATGTTCAACTTACTCAAAAAAATGGCCAATTATGACCTTAATCTCACTTTACCAATTACAATATTAAGGACTTTGAAATTGCTTAAGCAAATTGACCAACAATGGTCGATCATAAAAGGAACGGTATGCTAAGAAACATTACTTTGAAAGGAAGGACCATAGAAGATGACTTGATAACGCATTAAGCTCTTGACTTAAGGAATATTAATATTCATAACCTAATCGTGTTTATGAATTAATGAATTTATTTCCTAAGGGTTGTAGTCGCCACACATGTAGACAACGGTAGGAAGATAATGCACCTGCATCGACTATCACAATGCCATCC
Source organism: Sequoia sempervirens (assembly GCA_007258455.2). Classification (NCBI taxonomy): domain Eukaryota; kingdom Viridiplantae; phylum Streptophyta; class Pinopsida; order Cupressales; family Cupressaceae; genus Sequoia; species Sequoia sempervirens. The sequence continues at coordinate 157,894 of VDFB02253959.1, forward strand.
TACCCGACCTATCTACAACCAACATACTTTGATCCTAAGCCAAAATGGGAGCTCATAATAGGATACGGTCGTCCTTCAAACCCATAAGTAAGAGTATATTTTTAGACACTATAGTTTCAACTATCTTGGTATGCATGCAAGCATAAAGTGGGAGTGTAGACAAGGCACACAAAACAATTGACAAATCCTTCAAAAAAAAACTGTGATCTCATGGATAGCGATGTACGAAGGGTAAACACAAATAGATATGTAAAACAAAGGCTTATAAATGCATGTGAATATCTACCAATTATAAGCATAATGAAAGGAAAAAGGTGGTCGAACTATTCCATACTCTTTTGTTAGAGGCTCTGAGGTGCGTGGCGAGTGTTGTTCCAAACAGGTTCAAACTTTTGTTATAACTCGCTCTGTGTTGCCAATTTCCATGCTTGATAGGATTTCCAGCTGCCTGGACACTCCTGAAATGACCTTGTCCCTCGCTATCCACAATAAAGTAACAACTTCCAAACGGACCTCTTCTTCCATATCTGCCACTGTAAAATTCGTTCCCATGTATTTTTTTCAACTGATGGTCATATCCCTCTTTTTCTTTTAAGCAAAGCCCCCGAACAATAGCTTGTAATGGTAGTGAGTAGTGTTGCCCATCTTTTGGACCCGATAAGTATTATGTTGAAGCGTAACTGAATGGTATAACGCTTCTTGGACGGTTATTTCCCCAAATTAATAATGTATCTATTTATTCCTATTATTTTTATATCTGTCTATATTTACAACATTTTCCTTTGATTATTTAAAATACTTGAATGGTTAACTATTTTCCAAGAAATTTTAACTATTTTGATTATTGAAAAGAATATATTATCCTATCAATTACTTGATAAATATTATTTTCAAAGTTAACTAGATGTTCCAAAAAGGGTGGTCGTGACATCTTTCCCCCCTTAAAGAATCATCGTCCCGATAATCAACTTAACATAATGGATTACTTCATAATTTTTCTATCTTTCCAAGGTGTAATAATCTTTGATGATAATCATTAGTCATCCATGAAATTTAGACATACACAAAACAGGTATTCACAAAATTTTCACAATGCTAAGTTACCTCTACTCAACAATGTTCCCTCCATTGTGATGGTAATGGTCTTTCTATGAAACTCATGAAAACAACATTGCACTTTAGTCCACATTAGTACCCATTGAAACTAAAAGAATTATTTAGAAAATTTCTTCTCATCTTCATAAGATTTAATCATCTCAATGTTTAAGTAAAAGAATCAATTTTGAATATTTTCTTAACTTCAAAATCATATCCATGTTCCTGTATACCTGCTCTTACCATTTCCTTGTGGTTTGATAGGTTGGTCAAGGTTCTCGTGCTTCCTCTTCGATATTCCTTTCTTTTCTCATACACACTTGTGCTTTTTCTTCTTTTATGAACGCTAGTCTTGTGTGTCTATATATCATCTATGCATGTTCTCAATTCACCAAGGTATATTGTTCTTACAAAATGATTCTCATATAGAGACTCATTTACGATCCAAGATCATCAATATACAAAAAGCAACAATAATTGAACCAATACATATAACTTGCATATGTGTTATATTTCCACATGTGCAAGTGCATCATTCATATGTTAGTATGTTTATGAATCACAAATGCTAGTGCGTCATATAAACAGTAATCAAGTAATGATATGTCATACATATTCTTTGAAGTCTCTGACTATCATTCCACTCATGGTTAGTCAAAGTAGAAAACATAAAAAAAAAATATCATACCTCTTTACTTTGTTTTACCTTAATGTCAAAAACAACCCACCTGACAAGAATATCATTTACTGTAAACTCCCATCTGTTCAAAATAACATAAATTCCTGTGGCTGGCATTCATAAACTTGCACATCTTGTTAGAACATCATGGCTTCATCAAACTCAATCTCATAAAAGTATGCTAGGATATTTACCAATATAAGAAAAGAGTTATGTTCATTTCCTTAACATGCCTACTCGTATGAGATTTCAGAAAATTTGTCTTCATAATGAGAAACAAGCATCCCATACTAGTTGTTATCACCATTACCAAATTAAAATACCAACAAAAGAAAAGTCCCAACAATCTAAAAAATGTCAAACAATTACAAAAGATAAAAGGATCACTCACCAAAAAGGTTCACGTTGATTACCATTGCTACCTGGAACACTAGATGTCAGGGAGACTATCCACAGCTCAATACTTTACACAAATGCAACAAGAGTGCATCCAAGAGAAATGCATTAATTTACTAAACGAGTCATACAATTATCCATGTGATGATACATATCTACTTTCTGAATTTCATAAAGAAAATATAACATTTAATCAACCTTCAGTTGTCGTAACCTAATGGTCTTCCTTAAGCTGAAGGTCAAAGCATGGTTAAGGTGCTTTTCCCACCCAACCATGAAGCATAACACTTCCCCGAGATTCTTCCTAACTCGAAGGACACCCGACCCTGTAAGAGGTGCCTAGAAACCAGTAATAATAATAGGGCAGGAGGGAAACTCTCGATGCATGCCTGCTGCCTTATATGCACTCTTATACTAGAATGAACATATTTATTGCATACAGGATGTGGCAGAGAAACATATATATATAAATAAGTTCTAGGCATTAATTATCCATCTATTTCAATGGTACATCTTGCTTTGGCCAAAGCATTTATAGAAGAAAATTTGGTTGATCTTGGAAAAGAAGATCACCTTCTCTGTTAATCCACATTCGGCATCCTGTCCTGGAAGGTAAGCTTAAAATTTATCACACACCACACTTTCAAGTAAGGAGATATAGGTACATCCATAACATGAGATTTATATCCATAACATGTATTCCATGAATTATCCATAAATGCTCAAGAAATTTCTTATAACACTGTCAATGTACATACACCAATAAGGATGTTACAAATCATCTATTTCAATGATAAAATAAACAAGAATACATAACCTTTGGTTCCTAACTCACACAGGGTATGAATACATAATTTACCTATAGTGCCTCACTGGCACAAATATGGAACATGTCTCATACACAATGTGCATTATTCATTCAAGTTTTCATAAAATGAATATGTTAAGTGCATCTCTCTCACAAGTGCATTGCTCGCCCATAAGGTGAAATATGCATAAATTATAGTAGTGTAGTTATGATGATCATTACTCGATCTACTAAATACAATAAGTATGAAAAGTATATCCCGCACATAAATGCATAAAGAAATAATTACTCAAGTGTTTTATCCACACAAAAGAATCAAGAACTTACTCTAGTGCATCACTCACACAAAAATAACAATAGTATGAAATATGCATTCACTCACATAAGTATAGAGAACATTTCTCGTTCAAGTATAAACAGTGAGTAATTAAAGCAACAACTTTCTATGATATGCATGCAATCATCCATACAGTTGTGTCATTCACACAAAGCATGAGAAGCGCATTATTGCACTGATATCATTCTCATATAGTATATATGTACAAGTAATTTCATTAAAACAAACAAGCATATAAGTTTCATCACCTCATTCACTTCTGCCTTGTCTAATAGACATATCAAGTTATGTATCAAGTCAACTTCTATCATGAATTGCCAATGAAGATTCTATAGACATCATAACCTTTCATTTTCGAAAGATCTCATGGATTCAATCAAATCCAATTCTTTAAGGAATAAGATGATTCTCAACAATCATCTTGTCTTTAAAACTTCCATCTTAGGTTTTCCTTTCCTCAAGAAGACTCAACTAATATTTATCCATTATCTACCACTTTATTTATTACACAAGAGTTCTTCCTTCTTCCTCTCATCAGGAAGTTCTCCTTTTCTTCTTGCCCTTGTTTCTTATCAACTCATTCATCCTTTAAGTCATCAGAGAGATCTCTCTTCACAATATACTTCTCTTATGAATTTCACTTTTACTGCCACCTTATCATTCATAGGTTTTCACCTTATCTATTCCCTATCAGTTCAAGTATATCTATTCATCTTACTTCATCATTCACCCTTATTAATTTTTCATTCCATCGCTCTCACAAAGTATCTTATGAAAACAAACCTAAGGTGAAGAGGTCTTACACCTCTAGAGTTCTTTCAATGATTGAACTGCACCCAAACTTCTAATTAGTTCCAACTAACCATCAAAGAATCACCAACTCATCAAAAGAATTTTCACCCACAACTAGGGTTCTTTATTCAATAGGTCCATATACTTCAATGCAACTTGAGCACAAAAGACTCGAGGCCCGAGTGTTGAACCTGAGTGCTCTAATACCAAATGTAACCTTAAGTAAAACTCACGTACAAATTATAACCTTTAATTTCCAAATTAACTTAATAGAATCAAAACATTATAAAATGGTGTGGAAAAAGAGTAATCAAGTACACAAGATTTATCATATCAGCTATGTATGCAAATTCAAATGTTGTAATGTACATTAATAAACATCACGATCATAAATGCATCCACAAAATAAACATAACACAAAGGATTTCATGAGTGGAAAACCCCCGTAGGGATGAAAAACCACTCATCAAAAGTGCCTCACTGGCTTATTGGAATGCCTCATCGGCAGAGCCTTACTGACTACAAAATATCATTAGTTACAAGATGCCTCACAGGCAATGGTTGCACTGTCTCATTGACAAGACCATTCATTACATAAATTCTAGATTTCAATATCACACATATTGCACTTAACAAGAAACATATTGAAGTTCCTTTACAAGTCATATAATTCTACAAACATCATTTTCAAGGTTCACCAATGCATCATCCTCACATATAGAATTAAGATAATGCCTACACTTTCATGATTCACTCACTGTATTTGCAAAAATACAATTTAACACACGTACAATGAAAACATAACCACTCATAGTATCGTGAAAGTAAACCTAAACCTGCTAGAATGTACCATGTTTATGCAATTATAGTCAGAATATTTACCTCTTGTCTCATTGATTCATAGAAAGTTCAACAATAAGAAAAATAAAACTGTAAAAGAATTAAGAAGGTATGGAGAATACATAAGTGAGATTTTATTTATATATATACATTCATATGCAAATAAGTCTCAAGACCAGCTAAGTGGAGTATTCTATGATAGCCCATTTTGCAGAAGAGGAGTGTCATCAATAATCCTAAACTCTAATATGATAAGATAAGGTTCAACATTTATCTATCCATTTACAAAATTTCCAACTGATTCGCAACACACAATATGCATAAGTGAATTTTAATTAATTCATTCTTCTAACCTTTCAAGGGATATAGATAATAAAAAAAATAAACAAATATGAATCTTCTTATTTATTCTTTAAGTATCCCGTAGTCCATTTTCACATTCAATGGTTTAATCAAACAATAACAGATTTAAATGACATTTGTAAGAAATATTTTTAAGCAAAAATGTATACTTTTGAATGGACAAAACTTAGTATTTTAGCATGAACATATATAAGTTCCAAGTTCCCAAATCGATTTTCATAAAAAAAAAAACATAGTTCACAAAATGCTTCTCATACTTGAAAGGATACATTCCAATCAATTTAAAACAAGACTAGACTGATTTCATAACTACTCTTTTCAAATTCAATTACCAACTCTTGTCCTAATGTATAGGTATGTGCATATAGGTATATTTATATGTATGTATGTATGAGCAAATAACTCACCCTTATAACTGAAGTAATTTCATTTTCGGGTACATTTCATTGCAATGAAATTAATATACAATGCTCATACCCGATGCGTCTGCAGCCATATATACTCTAATATAATTTACAATGCTAAACTTCAATTCAAATAATCATATGCTTGTATACATATATATATATATATATATAGACATTCAAGTATATATATATATATATATATGCGTATATACATTTACATATTTAGAATATATTCAAAAATAATCAATTAATACAAAACTTCATCAATTTAAAACAAGAAACTTATTATTCCACAGTTAGATTTTATTATCTGTTTATCCTTTCTATATATACCTCTGGCTAGTGAACCACTACATGTTATAATGAATACACTGAGAATAGGTAGACAACTATTCTTATTGGTTTCCATTTATAATCTCATTTCCTTAACTAGCTAATGCAGTGTTCAAAGAATCTGCTTATACTGTATCTTCCAATGATTAATGGCTAACAATTATTAGTATTACTGACAATTTGAGCCACCATTTCCCAATAATATCCCTTTCTGCTTGATTTAAAATATTGTTCTACAACTGTATTATGAAGTTATTAAGATCTTTAGAAGACATTTTTATTGGCTTTATCTTTCACTTTTGACGGGATGTCATTTTCTTAACCATTTATAAATTCTGTAAATTATTTCAAAATGGCTGCCAAATCTAGATGATGAAATCATGAAAGAATCATAGTAAAGATAAGTTGCATGGTAAGAGACTTGGATTGCAAAGAGACCTGGACAACTAACTATGTCGAATTTTGTGTCAAAACTGAGTGTTTCAACACCACTGAGGGCGGGCTTATTCTATAAAATTAAGATAAAGAAATTGTTGATATGTTCAACTTACTCAAAAAAATGGCCAATTATGACCTTAATCTCACTTTACCAATTACAATATTAAGGACTTTGAAATTGCTTAAGCAAATTGACCAACAATGATCGATCATAAAAGGAACGGTATGCTGAGAAACATTACTTTGAAAGGAAGGACCATAGAAGATGACTTGATAAAGCATTAAGCTCTTGACTTAAGGAATATTAATATTCATAACCTAACCGTGTTTATGAATTGATGAATTTATTTCCTAAGGGCTGTAGTCGCCACACATGCAGAGGACGGTAGGAAGATAATGCACCTGCATCGACTATCACAATGCCATCCTACCTGACCGATCTACAACCAACATACTCTGATCCTAAGCCAAAATGGGAGCTCAGAATAGGATACGGTCGTCCTTCAAACCCATAAGTAAGAGTATATTTTCAGACATTGTAGTTTCAACTATCTTGGTATGCATGCAAGCATAAAGTAGGAGTGTAGACAAGGCACACAAAACAATCGACAAATCCCTAAAAAAAAAACTATGATCTCATGGATAGCGATGTACAAAGGGTAAACACAAATAGATATGTAAAACAAAGGCTTATAAATGCATGTGAATATCTACCAATTATAAGCATAATAAAAGGAAAAAGGTGGTCGAACTGTTCCATACTCTTTTGTTAGAGGCTCTGAGGTGCGTGGCGAGTGTTGTGAATCTCCAAACAGATTCAAACTTTTGTTATAACTCCCTCTCTGTTGCCAATTTCCATGCCTGATAGGATTGCTAGCTGCTTGGACGCTCCCGAAATGACCTTGTCCCTTGCTATCCACAATAAAGTAACGACTTCCAAACGGACCTCTTCTTCCATATCTGCCGCTGTAAAATTCGTTCCCATGTATCTTTTTCAACCGATGGTCATATCCCTCTTTTTCTTTTAAGCAAAGCCCCCGAACAACTTGTAATGGCAGTGAGTAGTGTCGCCCATCTTCTGGACCTGATAAGTATTATGTTGAAGTGTATCTGAATGGTATAACGCTTCTTGGACGGTTATTTCCCCAAATTAATAATGTATCTATTTATTCCTATTATTTTTATATCTGTCTATATTTACAACATTTTCCTTTGATTATTTAAAATACTTGAACGGTTAACTATTTTCCAAGAAATTTTAACTATTTTGATTATTGAAAAGAATATATTATCCTATCAATTACTTGATAAATATTATTTTCAAAGTTAACTAGATGTTCCAAAAAGGGTGGTCGTGACAATTTGTGCATTTTCATTCTCAGCTGGTGGATCGTTTAGAATTTGTGCATTTTCATTCTCAATAGCCATAATGCCTAATAAAGTTAAAAACTAATTAATCTAATTGAAATTAGACAATATAAATGAAAATATTATAAAAATACCCTAGGTTTTAAAAAAAATTCAAAAAAACCCTACTTTTTAACAAAAATCTATAAGATTCTCTAATTTTTAATAAAAATACATAAACAACACTATTTTTAAATCAAAATCCATGAAAAACATTCATCTTTAATCAAAATCCATTCTAAACTCAAGCTTTTCATAAAAATTCAATCAAAAACTCTATTTTGAAAAAAAAATCCATAAAAAACTAATTGAAATTATACAAATCTAATTCAAAATTCGATCAAAGCAAAGAAAAATCCAAAATCTAACCTTTCAAAACAGATATCGGCTATAGATCGGATATCTGTTATGAGAAAAACCTCCTCATTGTGCGCCCGCGGCCTGCCTGTGAAAGTGTAAAATGATTTTAACAGGCGCAAAATATATATATATTTGCCTCAAATCGGATATCCGATATGGAAATCTTGGTTTGGGCATTGCTTTGGAGGAATGTATTGACACCCAAGCCACAAAAAATTCAACTTGGCATTTTCGCGTTTTTGGGTCAATGAAAAACGTAATTTTTTCCCCATTGCCACTTTTTGGCCCATCATGATCCTGCACATACCCGAAATGTGAATGGTTTATACATATATATCTCTAAATTATTTAGTTTCAATTCCATGTATTTAATGTTAAAGATTTATTTTAATGAGAAATAGAGTAGAGCCTATATATACCTAAAAATATTTTCCTCACATTATAATATTTTCTTAACAAGGAAAACATGATTGTCTTAAAGTATCCTTTTAGATTATGAGGATTTATCTTGTTGAACAATTATGTTGGTTAAGTTAACTATTTGAAAAAATTTCAAGGATGTAAAAGTGGTTTTGTTCCCTTTCTCTTCAATCACTAATATCTCAGATTTCCAAGGGACTTCATGAGCATGATGAGATATTTTTTCTATGTATTCATGATGGGAAGTATGCCCCTTCACAAATACTAGGAATCTTGATAAAGAATATTTTATTCTATAAATAATGGATTAAACCAAAATAGTAGGATCATTTGATAATTTCCTTTGTGCTTATCGTTAAGATAAGTATTATTTTTTTTGATAAAGATAAAAAATGGGAATTGAATGTATTTAAACCCTTTTACAAATTAGTCAATAAGTAAACACTTTGAGTGCCATGAGAAATGGTACTAAAAAAATCAAATAGTAAGAACAACAATAAAACAAAGGAACAATATCCATACAACTACGAAGCACTTGATTTATATATCCTAGCTTTTGGAACCCACTTGTCACCTCTCATTCTTTGGCGAGAAATTTGACTTGATCAACCAAAAAAATCCCTAGGGGGTCCTCCTCTCTAGCATTGATAACACCTCTCTATGTTATAGGCAAGACCCTTGTTCTCTTGGTCAAGCTCTTCTAAATTATCCCCCTATGTGGTGCAGGAGCACCTAGGAAACACTAGGCATTTAGGAAGTCTAGGATGCATTTCTTTTGTTTTTGATGTTCATCATGAAGGTCATGTTGACCATTGAGTAGAGAAGATAGTTTAGGGATGTGGTTTATCTCTAGGATAGAAGTTGTGACAGGATGGATGAGTTTAGAAACTCATCTTACTTAGTTTTCTAGAAATTTGCAAAACTTGAAAAACACAGTGCATTTTGGAACTTTGCCACTAGGTAACTAATATGTCTGACCAAGGGAGCATAAATGATTTAGGAACCCTATTTAAGGTGTGCCTCGACCTGAGAGCAGGGTTGGTTGCATTGGCATTGTAGTGAAATTTTGTAAAATTGAAGAAAAGCAGTGGTGTTTAGTGTGAATTTCTGATTTTGACTCAAAGTAGAGCTTTAATGGATTGAATATGTTATTGTTTTATATGTAGGATGTAGTGTACTGATAGATTAAGCCTTGTGTGGTAGCAATTTAGATTTCTAGTTCTGTTTCAAGCATTATAGTAGATAGTTGTTTCTTTGCATTTGTTGTTTTGACAAGTTTGTTAGTAGAAAATGGATGTTTAGGTCACATTCCCACTGTACATAACGTACAGCCTCTTGGGAATTGTGTCTAGAATCCATGATTGTAAATATGGTAGGGTTAGGAGTCTTTAGTAGTTAGAGTATCACTGTGAAAGACTTCTCCTAAGCGAGCTAAGAAGAGTCTAGCTAGGGAAGTCAAGAAGTATAGAGCACTTGGGTTGTAGGGGTTTTCATCTCCTGGAAAAACATGGTGAGGAGAGGGTAGGCATGAGCCTTGACAAGATTTTGAATGCAGGAGGGAGCTCCATCTAACTGACTGGTGATAGTAATCTCTAACAGTAGCAGGAAGGACAGGAAAATGGCTTAAAAAGCCCTAATTATTGCCAAAATGTGGTTTAGGCCTGTGTACAGTCAGTTAAGGGTTAAGACCTTTAAAATATTCAAATGGTAGGCATAAGGTCCAAGAAGCCAAAGGAAAGATTCTGGGTTCTTTGGGAAAGTTAGGAGAGACAACCTGTTTTCTCGGAAGTGGAGACCTAATTGGGGCTCCTAGGCTAGTAGCCTTTTTAACCCTAAATGAGGGTTTGGTGGAAGCGATGAAAAGATGGAGTTAGGATGTTCCTTTAGAGACATGATGGGATGGAAAGAACTTTTTTGAAACCTCTCCACACCCCTACAAATCAAAGTTCAAACTTTGGGGGTATTGTTAGTCTTTAGGGCAGATTAAAGGCTAAGGAAGAGTTCGAGCTATTGCACCAAGATTGACTTGGTTGGTTGAATGGTGATGGTAGTGGGGTTGGCCAAGAGAACCAGGGGTACCTAAATATGAGAAAGATGGAGATTTGGGAAGAATGTTTAGTAGGCAGACTGGTGTGAAATGTTCCAGATACTTCCAGTATGTTTCAGACGGAATAAGTTCCTCGCGATGGCTCCCGAAAAACGCATAGGATTTTATTTTTCCTCCAAATTGCGATCATATATTTTGGGACTGTAAAAAGGCTAGAAAATGTTAAAAATGAAAACTAACAAATTATTTTTCAAGTATTTTAGGAAAACTAAAAAATAGAAAACTAAAAAAATTCTAAAAGTTATTCAAGTTCTTACTTAAAAGAAATTTCAGATTTTGAGGAAGTGACTTAATATATGTATATTGTGATAAATAATATAATTTTGTGTAAAGTTGAGCTCATCCTTTTAATATTTTACCCTTCCATATACACACATATTCCTATACACTTCGTTCTTACCTTCTCCTTATATGCACATATACCTATACATTCACCATATTCGTTCATTTATCACATTCATGTATGCACCTACCTTCATTTATCTATTAGCCTCCTAGACCTAATTGTTGCGACAATTTCAGAGTCAACAACTTTTCCTATCTTTTTCCAATTTAATTCATTTTATTTTTTTCAATTGACCCCATTCATCTTTCCTATCCCTTTCCAATTTAACTCATTTTAATTTTTTTTATTGACCCCATTCATCTTTCCTATCTCTTTCCAATTTAATCCATTTTTTTTTTCAATTGACCTCATTCATCTTTCCTATCTCTTTCCAATAAAATGGTGGTTGTGCTCATGGATGGTTGAGTGTTAGTACTCTTGCCAGCAACATAAGGTTGCATTCAAGTAGTTGATTGATAATGGCTTCAGTTGAGGCCAATTTACTTTTTTTTAACTGAAGGAATGGATGGTTATGATTACAAGGTAAGATCAATTATTCATATTGGTTGAGAGCCATGGGGAGATGGAGGAGGACAAGTTTCCTCATGTGGTTGGAGGAGATGGAGGGAGAGGGATTAAGGGGAGAATTAATGGTGTAGATTCTCCTTGGAAAGATTGGATGGAAAAGATGGAAAGGGTACTTGGGAGTGCCCTCAAGGAATGGGCAAGTCCTTTGACCCATTTGACATGGTACCAAGGCCATGTCACATGTACAAAGGCCCATGCCTTTGTACACATTGTGGGATGTGGAGGATTTGACCAAGGTCTAGGTTGTGCAACTAGGGAATTAGGGGATTAAGTGGATTAGCCCACTTAATAGAAAAAGTGGAGGAAAATAGGGAGATTAAATAAACAAAAAAAAAAAAATCTTTTGGGAAAAGAATGGGAGACTTAGGTAAATAAAAAATTGGATTTATTTACCTAAGGTGGAATATAGGAGGAATATGATTAAATGATCTAGGCTAGAAATAGATGCAAGCGAAAAGTGATGAATAGTGGTTTTATTAATTATATAATATAATACTATTTACTTAACAAGGGATGAAAATGAGGTAATTAATTGAATAGTTAGGGTTATATTCAATCAATCATAGAAGAAATGGTTGGGTAATGATGATGTGTCAATTTTAGGTGTCTACACTTATCAAGGATTTTTAGATTTACCCTTTTTATATGTACAATTAAATCTTATTTTCAAATATGAAACTTTTTAATATTCTCTTGCATTATTGCTTTGTCATTTTCTATTAGGATTTTTTAGCTTTATTATGAAATATCTTTTACCCACCATACCCACCCTTGACCAACACATTAGGGTTTCACTTTCAAATAATGATATATCACTAATATAATCTAATTTTGCAATAAATGAAAGTATACCTTTGGGCTTTATTTTTTCATCATTTTTAATGTCACGAGTCACTCAAGATATTGATATTGCACCAAGGAGTACTCATACATGCCTCAAAAAGACCCAAAATAATAATGAGGTATATTATAATGCTCATGATGAGAACAATGAAGAGTATAATCATGAGGCCCATTTAAATAAACAAGACTTTACAATTGAACTTGCTAGTTTTTCTAATGTAAAAAATCCTACACAATTGGATGATGTGATTCAAAACCTACTCATTAATAAGACATGTGGATTAGATACCTTACATGCTAGTGCTAAAATTGCTTCATTGATTGTGAGTAGTGCATCTACTTCAACCCACACTTCTATATACTATAGATCACTCCTTTGTCATGGACACTTCCACTACCACTAGTTTCCCTTCATTTAGTAATTATCCTTTCCCCACTTTACCTCCACAATATGGTTTACCTCCAATCTATACCACCTCTTGGGATCCCCATCACCCAAATGATCTATCACATCTCCATACCCCTTTGTCATACCACTATTGGACCTACCACTACCTCACTTACCGAACCCACTTCCAAATTTGATGTCTTGAATACCCTTTAAAGGTACATTGAATTTTCTATGACTTTATCCTACGTTATTACCTCTAAATAATTTGAAGAATTGTGTAAACATAAAGTGATTGTAAAATAGAAAAATATTCCATATACACAATAGAAAAGTGGTGTAGCTAAGAGAATGAACAAAATATTAATAAAAAGATCTAGAAGTATGATAAGTTATGATAGTTTGGAATAAAAGTTTTGGGCTAAAGCTTTTAGTACTAGTTGTTATTCAAGATAAATAGGTCACTTATGCCTAGTCAATCAAAAACTATAGGAAGTGTGGACATGAAAGAATCCTTCAATTTCATATTTTAAAAAATTTGGATATGAGGTTTATGTTCATGTGCTTAAGGAAAAATTGTCTAGTTTATATTTTGTAACATAGAAAAAGGGAACCCTAAGATTAATGTCTAAACCTAGGATTGATTTTGCTCATTTTTCAAAGGTACATTAGGATACAAATAAACAAGGTGTTTAGATTGAATTTCAACCATGAAGGTGAGCCAATCAAACCTGGATTTGATCCTTTTGAGCCTTGGAAATGGATTGGAATTGATTTTTTTTTATTAGCCCAATTAGACTATGTGTCCTAACATGAAAAATGCAACATTTTGACAACTAACAGACATAAACAAAGATTTGCAGGTAGATCTGGGAGTGGAAAAATGTTGTGTACCTATCTAGAAAGTTTGGTGTTAGCCACTGTAGGAGGATAAAGTCACCCAAGGGCATCCCAGTCCTTCTAGGGGTGTCCTGCTCTATTTTTGCAGTCCTCTAATGACAAATCTAAGATCCCATTTCTACTTGCAAACTTGTCTGATCACTGTCAGATAATTTTATAGGTGAGGTTTTGTGAGTTGATAAGGTGTAGGGCTTTGAATGCAATAATGAATAAATGATCTTCAAACTTCCATCAATCCTCTCCAAACCTAAAACCTACACATCAAAGAGAGGGACAATGTTGTGCCATTTAGGGGCTTGTCTTAGTCAAACTCTATGTTAGTGTTTCCACTTCCACAATGGCAATGTTAATGATTGGAAGTAATGATGAATCAACAAAGTGCTACAACTCACCACCATTCAATGGCTTCCTTGAAGGACTGAAGTCATGCACATCACTTCAAGGTCTCATATCTTGCTTTCTTGAATTGCTTGAATGACTTAGAGACCTACAACAAGGGTTAACCTTCACAAACAATGATAACATGAACATACATAAACTCACATAAGATTTGACATGATGCTTGGATCTTGAATTGCTGCAATAAAGCTATGAATGATGCTCTTGACTTGCTTGATAGTGCTCTTGATAATGCTTGTTCCAACAATTTTCTAGATAGATTTCAAATGATGCAATAACTAGGTATTTATATGTAATTATCTTAATTTCTAAAAAATTAAATCTCGATAGTCAACATTTGCAACCTGAATTTCAAATGTTAAAATGTCAACACTAGCATTATTTAAAATTGGATCCTAACAATATAGGGGGACTCATAAACCTAAGGGTGTCCTAGTCTCTACCCTATTTTCTAGGATTTTAGGTGTCAAAGGTAAAACATTAAATAAATACATTTGTTCAATGCTTGCAATTTTTTAAAAAACAGTAAAAATAGGCTATAAAATACATAATTTAGGAAATTAGAGGCTCAATTAGGCTCAATAATTTAGGGGGAGAAAAACATATTGTGAAATTGTTAAGGGTGACAATTTATGATGCTACATTTAGCCCCCACTTTAGTGAGAGTATGAACTTACGCTCAAACTCACACTAAAGTAGAAAATCTATGTCAAGAGAGGTTTGATTGTCCAAATGTTGAAGAGATAGGATGAAAAAGGATCTAGGGTGAGCGCACAAGCCCCCAAGATCTAAGATCCCATATCAAGAAAACATAGGCACAAGGGAACACTCATGTATGAAATACAACAAGACAACATACACAAAAATACATGATGTCAAAACAAAATGAAAAAGGAGGGTATGGATGATCATGGGCTAGCAAGTTGTGTTATGCTAGGATCCATACCAAAGGCGTTCATGACTCACGCCATAGAAAAGTCTGGTATTTTCTAGGTGAACCACAAACCAGAAGGAAACACATGCTAGTGAAGTATGATATTCACTAAGTGAGCCCCCAAGGCAAGGTAGCAAAATGAGAAACACACTAGGTGTGCACCCATGAACAACCATACCAAGATTTATATTCCTCGATAACTCTGATAAGGTGCTAAAAAAATGATCAAGATGTTATGCCAATACAACACTAAGTTCAACATGTGTGTTCATAAAGTGAAGCAAAAATTCCAATGTATGTCGCCCCTTAAAATGCCAACATACTTGTTATGTTGGTATTTTAAGGAGAAAGGGGAGAAGAGGGGATCCTTGAAAAGAATGCATTCCCCCTAAAACTAGTTATCCTTCCCCCCAAGTGTAAAGAAAAGGACAACCACACCAAGGACTATCAAGTTGTTTCCATGAAAAATATGGTTGCACTTAAGATTGTACCACCATGAATAGCAATGCGCAAAACATAAAGCTACAAATGCCACATAGTGATGAGCAACACGATAGGATGAAGATCATTATTGATTAGAGGAATTAGGTACATCAACACAAGGAAGAGCACCACAATCCTTAAGATTTATTTTGTTACTCAAGGCCTGACATTCATTGGTAGAATAGCCATGCACTCAATGATATGCACAAAATGATTTTTTTTTGTAAAATTTCTTTCATGTTCTTGGAGGAAGAGTAGTTAGGAAAGCTTTGAGAAGCCTCGACAAGATATTCTCTTGATCAATAGTAGGGGACATTTCTTTCCCTTGTGAATAAAATATTTCTTTCTTATCACAAGATTTCATACATATAGTAGATGATAAAGCATTAGATGAAGATAGGGAGGAATGTTGGAAAGCTAGACCTTGGTTGGAAAAGTAAGATATAGACTTCTCTTGATCCCTATCATTTTGTTTCATGTTTTCATTACATCCATGTTTAGAAAGAATTTTGTATCTGAAATGTAAGGGAAAAGGGTGAACGAATTCAACCAATGTGGAATGATGAAATGGCCTAGGATTCAAACACACCTTTCCCTAATTTCTTTAGAAAGAGAGAAGATCACAAAGGGATAGGATTGAATTTCAACCTTGAGGTAAGTCAACCCTATTTTGGACCTTGGAACTTTGGTTTCTTATGATAGAAATGATTGATTTGCTATGTTTTGGAATTGTTTAAAGTGCATTAACTAAATGAATTATTTGACCTAACACTTGAAATGCAAAATTCTATAATAATAGAAACATAAACGACAATTTGTAAGTAGATCTAATAGTGTGCACCTATCATGAAAAGTGGGTTTCAAGGCCTGTAGCAAGACTAGTTTGCACCTGGGGGAATGGGTCCTTGACTAGGGCTCCAAAATCAATTTCTGTAGTCCTCTGATCCTGAATCTAAGCTTCTGATTTCTCTAGGTTTGACTGTCGAAAAGCCAGAAATAAAATCTATAAGTGAGTTTCTGTAGCTTGACAACAATGATGACAACTTATGCAACTTTACAAAATTTCTCCTTTGATCAACTATCAATCCTTCTTCACCTGTAAATTTGCACATACAAAGAGAGAAGCAAAAAAAAATATTTTGGGGGAATGGGGGTTTGCCTTAGTTAAATCCCATGTTTGGTAAATAAACCTTGATAATTAAATAATGACAAAATAAAGGAATTGATGAATGAGCAAAGCTTATTACAACTCACTAAACCCTTAATGGTTTCCCTTAGAGGACTGAAGTAAAACACATCACTCTAAGGCTTGGATCTTGCATGAATTGGCTTGATTGATTGATGCTTGAATGCTTGAAACCTACATCACAATGTTAGCTCCAAAACATGACATGAACACACATGAACTTTGACATGATGATATGATCTTGATTGTTGTTGTAGATGACTGATAAATATGCTCTTCAATTTTCTTGATAATAATATTTTCTCTTGTGAAAGTTTCCAAAAAATGTGTTAGGTTTGAATTGATAAAAAAACTATGTATTTATAGGTGTTTATCTAATTTTTCAAAAATTAGATTCTAAAAGTCGACATTTGAAACTTAAATTTGAATCATTAAAATGCCTCCAAAAACATATTACAAATTGGGTCCTAGAACTTAAAGGGGACACATTTTCCCTTGGGTGAATGGGTCCTAAGACCTAAGTCCAGGACACTTAGTTTCCAAGGTAATTTAATTATTGTTGGCAATTGTTTAATATAGGTTTCTCTTTCAGAAAAACCGGAATAATAAAGCTTTGGAATGCATAATTTGGTCAATTAGAGGCTTAATTAAGTCCAATTAATTAAGGGGATGCAAACATAGTGTGAAATTGTGAAGGTATACAATTTTCTACACTACAGTATCCAAGACCATAACATGCTTCCAACTCAGGTGAAGAGATTTTTTCTACATGCTTCTGATAAGGGTTGGCTTCTTCCTAAGCATGTAAATCCTTTTAAAGTTTTTTTAAAGTTAAGCATCTTCCACTCATGAGGGACGTGAGGTTAAGAGCCCCCTTCACCACCATGGGGTGATGTTGTTGATGTGGAACTTGGTTGAGAAAATGAAAGACAAGACTGTTTTGGTTTAGATTGTGAGATTTTGTACTCTCCCATAGAGAGGGTGTAAAATCTAATGAACCCCAATCATCCCTAAAACATGTGTTTGAAGATGGGTCATTAGCATGATCATCATTTGTAATTGACCCTTTGGACCTTGATGGTGAGATTTTAGACTCCCATTTGAAGCAAGGCGTAAATCTAACGACCCCCATTCATCGTATAAGATTTTTGTTTTAGGTGGAAGACAATTAGGATTACTATCAACTTGTATAGGTTCTACCTTTCAAGTTGGAATTAAAGTATTAAGAGAGTTGAAAGTGTTGCAATCATGTTGACCTTGTGAATTATAACTTTGTTCATTTGCTTTAACCGTGTATATCTTGTTATTATATTCATACTTCATCTCACGGTGAAGAGTAGATGGGACTCCCTTCATGGTATGAATCCATGATCTACCTAAAAGATGGTTGTATGAAAGAGGTCATATCATGATATGGGTAGAGGTAGGAAAAACCACGGTTCCAACCTCAATGGGTAGTGTGATTGATCATTCCTAATGATTGCTTATTAACTTTGTCAAAGCCACGAATATTAACATCATTGGGTTTTATAAGATTATTGTCCACACCAATTTTAGATAAGAGATCAATGCTACAAACATTAAGACCCACTCCATTGTCTATGAGAGTACATCTAACTCTAGTTTCATTAATGATCACCTTTATCATTAAGGCTTCATGTTAATTTTGGATCTCAAGCGAGGGTAATTAATTGAGGGAATGTAATATCCAACTTTGTCACTTGCATACAATAAAATAAGGCGGCTACATCATTCGGTCTAACAAAAGGTGGGAGATTAGTCTTATACAAAGCCTCTTGGAGCATCCTATGGTATGTAGGTGATGTTTTAATCAAGTCCCAAAGGGATATTTTTGTTGGAGTACCACGAATTTTCTCAATAAAATCATTTTCTTTACCAGTACACTAAGGAATTATATGTGTGAGCAATTGCTTGATAACTTAGTTATTGTGGTACATTATTACTAGTGAGTTGTCTTGCAAAGTTCAAGATATGGCAAGGGGGTTTAGGAGGTCCTCTAATGAGAGGTGATTTGGGAGGTCCACTAATTAAAGGAGATCCAATTATCAATTGTCAATTCATAACCTCAATGGAGTTAACTACTTGTTGACAACCTTCTATCGATGGGGGATTTAATGTCACTTTAACATCTTCACCTATATCATCCATCTTACTGTCTTTTGAAAGAAATGTGTCAATAATTTCATCCTCCTATTCCACAATATCTTCCCAAGCAGGAGAGGTATTGGGAGAGAAATAAACACGATTCTCATGACACTCAATGATTGGATCTTCTAACACCAAGATGCCTTCTTTTCAAGTAGGCGAGGTATCAAGAGAAGAACTATGATTGTCATGATTGTCCATGATGACATCCTCTTGCACCAAAGTTTTCTCACAAGTATGGAAGATGTTGGGAGGTGAATGAAGATTAGGCTAAGTGATATTAAGAAATGTTTCAATGATTTCATTTTATTGTGTTAAGATACTTTCACAATTAGGATGGATAGTATGAGAATAGTTACAATTATTATCATGAGTGTCAATGATTGCAATTGTTGGAATGTTAGAAGCCTTAGTGGATGATCTAGGTGAGATGAAGTCCCCAAGGGCATCATATAACATGTTAAAGTCATCATAACTAAAGGACTTTGTAGGTATATAATGCACTTGTGGAAAGAGATCTAACATGCTCATATGAATATTCTTTCCCCAAGATTAATCATTAAATTTCAATTGCAAACTAGGTTTATGTGTGTTAAAGAAAACTAGAACTAAAAATAGAATTATAGACCTATGACAAACATAGATTTGGAAATTAGACTCCAAATTTACAAACTGACGACAAGTGTGTTTTTGCACCTAAAATCTAAAGCAAGTTTTGGAGGACTAGGATGCCCTAGGGTGTCTAATTCCTATTAGGGATTTTTCTGAACTTTCAATTTCAGAGGCACTAGTGACAAAACTAACTATGTGACAACTTGCAAACCTAGATTTGGAATTGATTCTATTTTTTCTTTGTGATATTTTAAGTTTGCAATGTGTTGTAACAACCTAGGGTTTTATGAGGTCACATGTATGTCATCAAAGGTTAGATCCAAGGGAGCTAGTAGCAAGGCAAAGAGCATGAAGGGCGCAGGGACAAGTTCTAGACATGAATGTAGCACTGCAGGAAGACCAAGAGGAGAATTCGGTTTAGGGTCCATGTAGGGGTGTATAGTTTGATCTTTCTCTCTTAATTTCTAAAAAAGTTAAAGTCTTATATTGTAAACTTGAAATTTTGAACAGGGCCGATATTATAGAAACTTCATCAGTAACAGTATAGGGGTTGGTTTACCAATAATAGAAGTAATGGAAATTTTGTGGTCTATATCCATTTAGACTATGCTCTAATTATTGTAATTACATATTATTATTAATATAATCTACAGGCTTTCTGCCTTTGGCTTAAAAAAAACAACCTAGGGTTTTCATTTTTTACAAACAATGAAAACTAATTTACCCAAATTATGTAATGTTTCATAAAATGTAAACAATCGTCTTACAAATCTATTAATTTCCAACACTGAAATGTAACAATTGTTCCTAGATTTGTAACAAATCAAGAAAATGACACTTTTCTTTGATATGCAATAATCCCTTTTGAAAATTTCAAATTAGAACTCAACAAGCAGAAACAAATTGATAACAAAATGAAAGAGATTTGTGCAAAAAAACATCTGAGCCACTAGTAGCAGAACATACCCGCCCAAGGGTGTCTCGATCTTGAACAGGGGGTAAAAACTGAAAGTTTGAATGTTTAGAAGATTGCTTAGGGATTCTAGGTCTGTGTGCAAACAAGTGTGACAAAGAATATTTCTCAAAAATTTATTCAATTTAAAACAATGCAACCCAAATGCAAATGTGTAACAATGTTTGAACAAAAAGTAACAATTGTGAATGTGAATTTGAATGTATATTTGATCCAAATGACTAAAATAAACCCTAATACAACTTATGATGCAATATGAGATGCATTTTTTTGAATTTTATGTCTTTTATGATGCAAAAAGAAACCCTAAATGAACAATGCAAGACAATTCAATGCAAAACCTTGATCTAGGGTTGAATTACTTTAGATTCAAAAGGTTTTTATGATGTTAAAATGTTAGGTTCACCAAAATGAAAAAAGAAAAAGAGAACCCTAGGACTAATGTGTAAACCTAAGATTCATTTTTTTGTGTTATGTAGGTGTGAGTGTTTTTTTCTATTGTTTCATTAAGATGAAGATCAACAAGGTGTTTGGATTGACTTTCAAACATGAAGGTGAACCAGTCAAACCTGGATTGGAATTGATTTGTTTTGATTAGCCTAACTAGGCTGTGTGTCCTAATATGAAAAATGTAACATAGAAAAAGAGAACCCTAAGTTTAATGTCTAAACCTAAGATTGATTTTTCTCCTTTTTCAAAGGTACATTAGGATACAAATCAACAAGGTGTTTAGATTGAATTTCAACCATGAAGGTGAGTCAATCAAACCTAGATCTGATCCTTTAGAGCCTTGGAAATGGATTGGAATTGATTTTTTTTAATTATCCTAATTAGACTGTGTGTCCTAATATGAAAAATGCAAGATTTCGACAACTAATAGATAGAAACAAAGATTTATAGGTAGATCTGGGAGGGGAAGAATGTTGTATACCTGTCTAGAAATTTTGGTGTCAATCACCGTAGGAGAAAAGAGTCGCCCAAGAGCATCTTAGTCCTTGTAGGGGTTTCTTGCTCTATTTGTGCAATCCTCTAATTGCAAATCTAAGATCTCATTTCCACTTGCAAACTTGTCGAATCATTGTTGGATAATTCTATAAATGAGTTTCCATGGTTGAAAAGGTTTAGGGATTTGAATGCAATAATGAATAAATGATCTTCAAACTTCCTTCAGTCCTCTCCAAACTTGAAAGCTACACATTCAAAGAGAGGGAAAATGTTGTGCTATTTAGGTGCTTTCCTTAGTCAAACCTTGTGTTAGTGTTTCCACTTCCACAATGGCAATGTCAATGATAGGAAGGAATGATGAATGAACACAATGTTGCAATTCACCACCCTTCAATGACTTCCTTGAAGGACTAAAGTCATGTACATCACTTCAAGGTCTCAAATATTTCTTTTTTGAATTTCTTGGAGACCTACAACAAGGGTTAGCCTTCATAAACAATGATAACATGAACATACACAAACTCACATAAAATTTGGCATGATGCTTGGATCTTGAATTGTTGCAATAAAGCTTTGAAATGTTGCTCTTGACTTGCTTGATAGTTCTCATGATAATGCTTGCTCCAATGATTTTCTAGATAGATTTTAGATGATGTGATAACTAGGTATTTATATGCTATTATCATAATTTCCCAAAAATTAAATCTCGATAGTAGACGTTTGCAACTTGAATTTCAAATGTTAAAATGTCAATGCCGACATATTGAAATTTGGATCCCAACAAAATAAGGGGACTCAGATGCCCAAGGGCATCATAGTCTTGATCTTATTTTCCAAGATTTTAGGTGTCAGGGGCAAAACATTAAATAAATGCATTTGTTTAATGCTTGCAATTTCTTGGAAAATGGTAAAAATAGGCTATAGAATGCATAATTTAGGAAATTAGGAGCTCAATTAGGCTCAATAATTGAGGGGGAGAAAAATATAGTGTGAAATTGTCAAGGGCGAAAATTTACGATTCTACATATTTTAATACAATAAAATGTATTTTCATCGGTTATGTTGAAAATATTAAAGTTTATAAGATTTAGAGTCCTTTAATATGAAAAATTATTTACTTTAGAAATATTTTTTAGGGAAGTAAATGGTTTTCATAAATTTGAACAAACAAAGGAAATGAAGGATGATAACATGCATTTTGAAGTTAAAAGGGAAGAATATTTATCTAAACATAAACATGGATAAGTTGGATAGGAAGGGGTTATATTAGAAGAACAAGATTTAAATAAAACTTCATAAAAAGAACAAGAAGATCTACTTATTTATATAAACAAGTGTTCATAGAAGCCTAGGATTCTCTACAACATCAATTTCCTTCCACATAACAAGAGATAAGCAATGATAATGCTTGATTTCTAAATAATGATACAATTCAAATTTAACTATGATCATATGATTCATCATGTACAATGAAGGAACCCCTATATATATAGGTGAGGTGAAATATAGGACAACATAATATTATGACACATGTCTTAATCTTATGAATTGAGACATAAAAAGTATATTCTCCAAGTAAACTTTACTAAATTAGTGTGAAAAGGTCCTAAAAGGAAAAAGGATAGGTAGAAAACTCCTTTCACACCAACAACCATCTTTAAGTGCAATTTAAGGGAATGAGAAAATATGCAAAGATGGATTCTAGATACAAGGATTGATGAGGTAACCATGTACATAATGACCTCTCACAAATAGAGAAAAAGAGAAAACCCCATAGGAAAAAAACATCTCTAAAAGAGAGAAAAGATGAAAAATGAAAGGAAAGAGGTCTCAAAATGACTCCCAAGGACTACTATCACCAAGATACAATAGATGTCCCTCCCATATTATATTTCCATGTTTAATGGTGCATATGATGCACTTGCATTAAGAAATACAAATAAGTAGCTTGATTTGTAAGTTATAGGTGTAAGCACATGCATCTATATATGCATATAGAGCTAGAAATATGTATAGAAAACTATATAAGCACATATATGTGGGTATTTACACATTTATTCACATAGACAACTATATACACATGCAAAAACACATGTACGTATGTGTATATATATGTATATACATATATTTGTATAAAAATATGCATACAAGTATATGCAACCAGACAAATCTATGTAAATACTTAAAAATATAAACTCTAGAACTTATAGTTTTCCACATTACTAAATAAAAAAAGGTTTGTAAATTTTATAATTTTTATTATGCTATATGTAAACTATGTAGAATGGCATATAAATATGAAGATTGTGAATTTGATATGACTTAAATATATAATGATGTGTGTGTGAAAATTATATACACATGCACACACACATGTATGTATGTGTGTGTATATATATATGTATATGTATATATATGTATATACATGTATATGTATATATATATGTATGTATGTATGTATGTATGTATATATATGTATATATATGTATATGTATATGTATATATATATATATATATAGTATATGTATATGTATATATATACATACATACATATACATATACATATACATATACATATACATATATATATAATATATATGTATGTATATATATATATATATATGTATATATATATGTATATATGTGTATATATATATGTATATATGTGTATATATATATATATATATATATATATATATATATATATATATATGTATGTATGTATGTATGTATGTATGTATATAGTTGTATACATGTATGTACAACTCTATATTTGTGTAGAGAACTATATATATTTAGACAAATTTATATAAAGAAATATCGTTAAAAATTTAATGAAAGTAACAATACAATATGTCAACACAATCATTGTAAATAATGTTTACATCTTTATATATTTGTATAAAAATATGCATACAAGTATATGCAACAAGACAAATCTATGTAAATACTTAAAAATATAAACTCTAGAACTTATAGTTTTCCACATTACTAAATAAAAATAGTTTGTAAATTTAATAATTTTTATTATGCTATATGTAAACTATGTAGAATAGCATATAAATATGAAGATTGTTAATTTGATATGACTTAAATATATAATGATGTGTGTGTGTGTGTGTGCGTGCATATGAAGAGCTATATAATATGGTAATATAACTTGAAAACCCTCAACATAAGTAAACCCTCAAGAGAAACATTTCAATAAAAATTAAACCTCTTATGTGTGTTTTGAGTAATAGTGGAGGGCGTTTTGGGAAGCAAAGAAATCATTGTTTACAAAACCCAACACAAATCTAGAAGCCTCCCCTCCCCCCCAATATATATATATATATATAGAAGAGAATTTGACCATCCAGGCTAGTTTTGATCAACCAATTGATACCCTCATAGAAAAAGGGTATTTAGGGTTAGGAGAAGTTGTGGTCTCCATAAAATCCCAAATTGACTTATCAAAAGGACCATATATGTTTAAAATGGAACTAGGGGCATTCTTTGGTAGGAGATTTTTCCATCACCTTTGCCTTATGGGGCATGGAAATTCAATTCATTAGGCTTTCAATCTTCAAGCTAATTGAGTTTTGCATTATGTTCCTCTTGCAAAAAATCCTAAATTGGTATATAGATTAAATAGGGAAATTATAAATCTAGTGGAGGAGGATAATTTGATAGAAAATGCATACAAGAGATCAAAGGTCTTAACTTGTCAGTTCAAGGAATATAAACAAATGAAGGTGAAAATAAAATGAACAAAAATAGGTTCAAATATAAAATTGTAGTTGAAGTCCAAGTCATTAATTTAAGTGCTCAAATTTGCATGAGCCAACATGGGTCCAATAATGATTTGGTGATCCATCTCATGACCCACAAAGGTATGAATTACATTTTTTCTTATTAGTTTCAATATTGATGATGCATCCCCTAACTTATTTAGCCCCTTGACCATCTTTTTTAACCCCCAACTGAGTTCCAACTCTTTGCACATGTTTTAATTCCTTTTACAAATCCTTAATTTGAAGGTTTCCTAAGAGACCCAAGGGTCACCTGAACAACCTACCCTTAATTTGTAAGGTTTCCCAAGTGACCTACCCTAGCAAAATGAGTGACCATGTCATCTTTTGATATATGTGATTTATTTCAATTCCAGATAGTTTAACTCCATTTTTCTTCTAATTAGGAGTTCTCTCTAGTCCTAACTAAACCATTACTCCCCTTGATTGATTCTCCTCTCCCCTTACACTCAATCAATATTTTGTGATCTCCTAGTCAACTCTTCAATTTTCTTGGACTAATCAACCCTACAATTGTTGTTGCTTCCCCAACTATAAATACCCCCTTCCTCATCAATTTTAGGAGATATTTTTTTTATCTTCTTGAATTTTAACCATCCTTGCTAAGAGCTCCTATTCTCACTATGAATTTCCTCTAGAGGATCAAGTTTTTGCATTGTAGCCCTCATACACATTTGATGCTTCCACAAGACTTTGTGAGCCTTTTGCATATTGTTTTTCCAATATTTTAAAACTAAAAGAGGGGTAAAAATTTATTCAAACCAAAATAGAGCAGTACAAAGCAAGGGCATCACACACCCCTGTCAATCTCCACTAAGTGGTCCAACTATTAAGACAAATTTGGGGGTAATTGATCCCTTTCCACAATATTCCAATTATGCAAATGATCAGAAGCCCATTTAGCCAAACAATATGCAACCCCATTCCATTCTCTAGGAATCTAACATAAAGTAACAAAATCCAAGGAAACACACAGATTAAGAATCTGTTTAATAATTACAGCCAAATGCCAACTGACATCCTCTAACTGTTGCCTCTTCAACAAAGTCACCACCATTTGAGAATCAAATTCACAAATGATCTGTCTCCACCCAAGAGTGCAACCACGCTCCACAACACATAAAATGGAAAGAGCCTCCATCACATTGTTTGTATCCTGACTCAACAGTCCCAAAAATTTATTCTGCCCAACACCCCCAATACCAGTATTACCAGGATTTCCTCGAGAAGAACCATCCGTGTGGATTGTCAACACACCATGAGGAAGAGGACACCAAAACCCCCCTATTTATCTTCTGAAGAGGATGTCGACATCTATTTATCATGATCCACACCCTCCGCCAAGTCACACTTAGCTGAAATAGTTTCTCCCAAAGAATGAAGAATTTTCCACCATAAATGTTGGACAACCAACTTCACATTTTCAAAAATACTATGATTCCTCTCCAGCAAATATGCTAGATAATAAAGGTTGGTCCAAGAGCCCAAGTAACTTGAAGAAAAGAGGTCTTAACAAGGGTCTTCCCCCACTGGGAAAAGAACTCCACCAAGGAAGAAACATGCCAACAAGCCTCGTTCCACACACCCCACCATAGGTGCCAAAGCCTCCTAGAGAAGGAACATTGGAAGAAGAGATGAGAGACACTCTCCTCACTATTACAACACAAAATATACATCGAGGGACCCTAGAACCCTCACTTGCACAAGTTATCCCAAGTAAGACACCAATTTTGGACCACCAACCACATAAAAAAATTGTACTTGGGCCAAGAATTTTTTTTTCCACACATGCTTCCACCAAGGAACCTTAGTGTCCCCAAACATTTACCTAACCAACTCTCCATAACCCGCTGAAATAGAGTAATTTCCAGATAAATCATTGTTACTCCAAGCCAAAACATCTCATCCCTCCATGGAATTGCATTCGCATGATGCAAGAATCTAAGCCAACTCTTGCCTATCCTCCTCTGACCCTCCTGGTGGCCAATCCGATGAGTGCTTCCATCTAAGACTAGCAACCAGTCCAATATTCTGAATAGTCTTATAATACTCAACCGTATTCCAACCTGCAACAGTAAAATGATCACAAAGAGGTTGGAGGTGAGGGTAAGCAGAAAGAATAGGAGGATGACCATCCCAAGAATCCCACCAAAAAAGAGCCTGAGAACCCATATGACAGATCCAAAAAGGCCCCTTCTTAACCAACTGAGCCCCCGATTTCAGAGTATGCCTATTCTTTATTATCATCATCAAGTGGAGTATTCAACTTCTAAAAAGAAGGATAGAAATAAAGCTATATTTTGAGGAAACAAGTTTACATTGAGATTTCAAGCATCTTTTTCATAGGTTCTTTAATTTTAAGGATTTATTGTAGATTTAGAAATTAGAAAATTCTCTTTCCCTTAAGGAAGTAAATATGTTATTTCTTCTTGGTTAGTTTAGAATTTCCTACTTTACTAGATTAGATCTTATATTGCATTTTCCTATTTTTGCAAGATCTTAGATTAAATATATTTATTTTCATCAGATTAAATTATGCTATAAAATTCAAACACAAAACATAGAATATTACAACTTGGAAAAAATCATATACATTTAAATCCATAAAGTTCATTTCAAGAAAATAGTAAGTACATAATCATTAAATTTAAGGAAAACACACACAAAAAAATTAGTTTATTATATGCATTCATTTAGATTACTTGCATTTAGAAATCTCTTTAAACTTGAAAATACCAAGAAAAGATAAAGAAAGCCCTTGAACCCAACACAAGTAACTCAACATCAAAACATGCTTATCCCTCTTCCTCATTCAACATTCACAAGTTCAATGTTCCCTAGAGTGAGGGAATATTGAATTAAAACCATCTTAGACAAGATCAAGGAAATCCTGCTAACTCAATAAAAACCCACTAAAGAAACAATTCAAGAGTAAACACAAATTTTATAACAAATCAAGAAAAACACAAAAAAAGGCCCATATCAAAAGAATCTTTGAAATTCAAGGTCAATTCATACACCATTTTCATGATGAATCTAAACAAAATATTGAAATCATAAGAGAAATTGGAAATATCAAATTGAACTTGCTACAAGAATTAACTACTAGACTCCATTTATTTAATCACAAAAACACAACCAACTATCGATGTCACACATAAACAAACTACAACAAATACAATTGCCACTCACAACATTATGCTTCCATGAGAAAAAAAATAACCTATCAGTTGCCATGAGAGCAACACCATGACTAGGTGAGCACCTCTTAACTAGGGTGCAGTTAAATGTGTCACTTGGAATCTAACTCATTCACATTATGTTTGGGTTGATTCTAAGTGACATAATTACCTAAACTATAGTATATTGGTGCACAAGAGCCAAGAAAAATATACCACATTTGCAATTTTGAGTGGCAATCAAAGACATTGGAAGTGATAAAGAAATTGCTTCTTTATGGAGGACACAATAAAGGAGTTGAATGAGACACCTCTACGTAGAGTTATGAGAGAATGAAAATTGGGTTGTAAAATAATGAAGATGGAAAAAATGATCTTGCAAACTAGGTTTAGGGTGAACATAAAGCTTGAAATGACATAGATATACTTATTGAGTGGACACGAAAAATATATAAAACATGACAAGATTTTAATTAATGCAACATATTAAACTTCTAATAAGATTATTTAACATACACTTTATGTGATAAACAATGGAGAGGAAGTGATCTCGGAAAGGTTGGATAGATTTCTTGTTTCCTATTTTTGGGTGGGAGGTAGATTGGTTATTGGTTCTGAGATTCTTGATTGGAGGGGCTATGATCATTGGCCAATCAAACTGACAACTTCCCATTTTATTGTTCCCAAGAATCCTCCTTTTAAGTTTCAACTTATGTGGCTTCAAGAGTCTTCTTTGCATGATATTATGGCTCAGTAGTGGTGTGATGGTAGCCTTGCTTATGGTACAACTATGTACACTTTTGTTAAGAAACTTCAGTATGTTAAATTTCACCTTAAGAGATGGAATAGGACGAGCTTTGGAAATTTTAAGGTTATGAAAATGAATGCCCAAACTAGCCTTGATAGAATTGCTCGCCAAATTCGAGATTTTGGTTTCTTGGATGCTCTAGGTCAAGTGGAAGCCCAGGCTGCGAGAGTTATGGAGGAATGGGAGCTTCAGGAGGAGATTTTCTGGAAGCAGAAGGCTCAGATTGACTGGCTTCAGGAAGGGGACAAGAATACTGCTTTCTTCCATCATTCGGTGTAGGCTCGCCGTAATAGAAGTTGTATTTCCTCTCCGGTTAATGTGGATGGGATTTGTATTTCTTCTTTGCAGGCCTTGTCTCAGGGGGCTAGATATTTTTATTCTGCTCTATTTTTTGAGGACTCACCCCTTGCAAAAGATGAGGAGAATTTGATCCTTGCTTGTGTCCCTTCCCCGATTTTTGAGGAGATGAATGATTGCCTCATTCACCCGATTTATTTGCAGGAATTGGAGGAATAAAGGTAAAGCCCCTGGACTAGATGGTTTTCCTATCGAGTTTTTTAAGGAATTCTGGGATATTATAAATTTGGATTTGTTGGTGGTTGTATGGGAATCTCTTCGTAGTAAGTAGATGCCTCGTGCTTTAAACTCTACTTTTTTAGTTTTGATTCCTAAAAAGGAAGGGGCTGATCAGCTTGAATTCTTTCGACCTATTGCCCTCTGTAGTGTGGTGTATAAAATTATTATGAAATTGATCGTTGAGAGGCTCAAAGTTTATCTTCCTTCTATTATCTCAGAGGAGCAAGGAGGTTTTGTTACTAGTAGACAGATCTTGGACAGGGTGGTGGTTGCCTCTAAGGTTATCCACTCTATGGCGACTTCCAAGGAGAAGTCTAAGTTTATCAAGCTGGATATGGCCAAGGCATATGATAGAGTTAAGTGGTGCTTTTTGTAGAGAATTTTCTTAGGCTTTGGCTTTAGTTTGGATTGGGTCAGCTGGGTTATGAGTTGTGTTACCTCTTCCTCTTTTTTTGTTCTTATGAATGGGGAACCTTCTGAGCTTTTTGCGGCTTCCAGGGGCCTTCGTCAAGGAGATCCTCTCTCCCCTTATCTGTTTATTATTATGGATGAGGGTTTGGGTAGATTTTTGAAGTCATGGGTTTCCCAGGGCAGGATTCAAGGCTAGTGTTGGGGCAATGGGATTTCGCAACTCTCTCATCTTTAGTTTTTGGATGACACTTCTCTTATGAGGAGGGCTCATCTTCGGGAGGTTGTTTCTTTTAGGTAGGCTTTGGATATTTACCTTGTTGCTTCGGGTTAGAAAATCAATGAGAAAAAGTCTTTTATTTTCTTTTTTAATACTCCTCAAGTTGTTTAATGGCGGATTGCTGATATTTTGAGGCTTCAGATTGGGTCCCTTCCTTTTGTCTATTTGGGAATACCACTTGCTGTTGGTAGGCAGCCCATGTCTTCTTGGCAAAATTAACTTGATAAGTTGCACAGTAAAGTCAATCATTGGACTCATCATTGACTATCTATTGTTGTGAGAGTGACTCTTCTGAAGTCTGTTATCTAGGCTCTTCCTATTTATAGGGATTTTGTTCAGGCAACTCCTTTGTATTTTGTGAGGGAATTTGATGCTCTCTCATGACAATTTCTTTGGAGCGGTAACTTGCACTCGACCAAGTGGAGTCTTGTTAAGTGGGATACAATGTGCAGGCCACAGAAAATGGGGGGTCTTGGATTGTGTTCTGCTATTTTGAATGGGCAAGCTCTTGTAGCCAAGTTATATTGGCGTTGGTGTACCAGTCAGCATCAACTTTGGGCTCGTATTCTTACCCACAAGTATCTTAAGGATGTTAACCATTTTGATGTTCCTCATTACCCTTTAGAAGGCAGGGGATCTATGATTTGGAATACCCTCAAATCAGGGGCTCAATTGGTTAAGGGGCTTTTTTGGATATGTCATTTGGGTTCTCAAGCCCTTTTTTGGTGGGATTCTTGGGACGGTCACCCTCCCATTCTTTCAGCTTACCCTCACCTCCAGTTTTTTTGTGATCATTTTACTACTGCTGATTGGAACATGGTTGAGCATTACAAGTCTGTTCGGAATATTGGACTGGCTGCTAGCCTTAGGTGGAAATATTCCTCGAATTGGCCGCTAGGAGGGTCAAAGGAGGATAGGCAAGAGTTGGCTTGGATTTTGGCATCATGGGAATGGAATTCCATGGTGGGACAAGATGTTCTAGCTTGGAGTTACAGTGATTTATTTGGGAAATATTATGTTTCAGTAGGTTATGGTGAGTTGCTTAAGCAGGTGTTTGGGGACATTGAGGTTCCTTGGTGGAAGCAAGTGTGGAATAAATTTTCATGGCCCAAGTGCAATTTTTTTCTGTGGCTGGTGGTCCAGAATTGGTGTCTTACTTGGGATAACTTGTGCAAGAGAGGGTTCCAGGGTCCCTCGATGTGTGTTTTGTGCGGTAAAAGTGAAGAGAATGTCTCTCATCTCTTCTTTCAATGCTCCTTTTCTAGGAGGCTTTGGCGCCTTTGGTGGGATGTGTGGAACTAGGCTTGCTGGCATGTCTCTTCTTTGGCGGAGTTCTTTGCTTGGTGGGGGAAGGCCCCTGTTAAGAATTTTTTTCTTCAAGTTACTTGGGCTTTGGGACCGACTTTTATTATCTGGCATATTTGGTTGGAGAGGAATCGCAGGATTTTTCAAGATGTGAAGCTGGTTGCCCAACATTTGTGGTGGAGGATTCTTCGTTCGGTGGGTGAAACTGCTGTGGCTAAGTGTAACTTGGTTGAGGTTTGGATCTTGGAGAGGTTGTCTTCTATACTTGTCTCCATCTTCCTCTTCAGAGGGGGGCTGCTTAGAGTGTTGGTCAGGTCAAGAGAAATAGATGTTGTCATCCCCTTCGAAAGATAAATAGGGAGGGGCGCTGGAGTCCTCCCCCTCAAGGTGTGTTGAAAATGAACACGGATGGTTCTTCTCATGGAAATCTTGGCCATGTTGGTATTGGAGGTGTTGGGCAGACTAGGTTTGAGACTGTTGAGTTTATCTTTTCTATTTATAAGGGTTGGTATACTAACAATGTGATGGAGGCTCTTGCCATTTTGTGTGTCATGGAACGTGGTTGCGCTCTCGGGTGGAGACGAATCATTTGTGAATCAGACTCTCAAGTGGTGGTGAATTTGTTGAAGAGGCAGCAATTAGAGGATGTTAGCTGGCAATTGGCTGTTATTATAAAACAAATTCTTAATCTGTGTGTTTCCTTAGATTATGTTTCTTTCTATCATATTTTGCGTGAATGGAATGGGGTTACGGATTGTTTGGCTAAATGGGCTTCTGATTATTTGCATGATTTGAATATTGTGGACAATGGTCAATCACCCCCGGATTTGTCTCAAAAGTTGGACCAATTAGTGGAGATTGATAGGGATGTGTAATTCCCTTGCTTTATACTACTCTTTTTGGATTGAATAAATTTTTACCCCTCTTTTAGTCTCAAGGGAAGTTCATGTACAAATCCATTTACATAGATTCATATGTGATAATTGGAGGATGGGTTCAGGTTTTATTGGTACACATAACAGATGGCTATTGAGGCCCTCTATGAATGTGAGTCGCCATTCAACCCAAAAGCTCAAACAGTAGTTTTAAGCTCTTCGCTCACATGATAAACTTTTTATAAAAATCTGATATACTATTTAAAAATTTGGTTAATGTATTAGTGCTAGTTCTTCTCCCCTAATTCTGTAGATATCAAATGCAAACTCAAAAAATCTTGTAAACTGGATTTATAAGATTTCGAACTTTTCAGAGCATGTTGAGTTCGGATCCGAACTACTTTTTATCGTGTTCAATGCTGAGTTCGGATCAGTTCTGTGTCAATATTTTGTTTCTATTCAATAGTTTAAAATTTACATTCATTTATTAAATATTTTCCTCAAGTTAAGTTAATTACACAAATTATCACAGAAATAATATACGGCAAGGCAGGGGAGGCACAGCTGGCATTAGCATACGAAGCCACAGACAATATTAGATTTCTGGTATGGAACATGCCTATAAATGAATACAATACTGCAAAATTATTCTTGTGCTGTACTTAAAAAGAAATAGTTTGCTGAAGATGAGAATGAAATATTTCCTTTTTCTTTTATGGGAAGTAGAATAAAGCTACAAAGCAAGATAAAGATGAAAATGGTAAAGGTATAAAGATGAGAATGAAATATTTCCTATTTTATAATTTTTTTTGTTCTGTTTGCAGGGATAACATGGAACCTGTAAAAAGAACGTGTATGGAATGGAAGGAAACAATAGGAAATGGATGTTTTGGTCAGTGTTTTGTCAGGCATAGTTCTATTGTGCCTCAAAATATTGTTGTACTTCAAAATAATCCTGACAATGTACAGAGGAAAAATGGAGATCAAATTTCAGAATTGATTTCCCATAGGTCTGGCAGAAACTAATTAAAATAATATTTAATTTTTCTTCTTTTAAGAAAATGCCCAATAGTCAACCTAACAATCAAAATGTATGAACTGTTCCTCTTAAAAATATTCATCAATCATGTTTGAACTGCACATCCATGGTCATAGCCAAAGCACCACTCTTTCATTTATAAGTTTGTTATATTCTTTTGATATATAATTGCTGTTGGTAAAGTTATATATATAGTTTCAGTAGTCATACAAATCTTAAATATTCACTGCTAAATTCTATTTTGGTAATTAATGGCATAAACATATAATTTCTGAATCATCATTCAGATGAGGTTAGGCTTAAACAGTACATTCTAAGTTTTGATTTGTTTGATTTATCTGAAAGTACACTAGTTTTTTCAATAGAACCCATCTATTAATATAATTTTAGATAAATCACATAACCAAATCAAAACTAAAATATATTGTTTAAACCCCAAAAACTGAAAACAAATACTCTGCAAATTGTTCATTTTCGACAATGGCATTTCTATCTACCCCAGATCTTACAAATTCTGGAAAGAGAAGCCAGATTACTGTTATATAGATGAAGATAAGAGTCATAGAGATGGAAATGAATTTTGGCGGTGCCATGTATGGGAACCTGCTCCTCCTCAAGCCAACTTCAATGGATACACAAAAACCATGGAGGATAAAGAAACTCAGGATTTCCCAGCGGAATCCAGCCTGTATCATGTAATACAAAAGCATTTCTCAACAGAGCAACTGCTCTTGCCAAGAAGGAAGGCTTCTTCTCTGCTTGCTTATTGTCTTTGCTTTTACCATTGTGGATCTTCCAACATAAAGACAAGACAGGATCATAATGGGCGAAGAGTTTTTGTTGCAGTTAGGTTCCATCTCTTACCCCAGTAATCTTCAAGGGAAGATACAAGTTGAGGGTTGTTGAAGTGAGGTTCTAATTTTGTACCCAGACAAGTATCCATAATGGCTGCCAGGGTTGTCAGAAAGATGCCAAGGCTCAAATATATGGTGAATGCATACGGTACACTTATTAAGCTATAGAAAATTCTATTTCTGAATGAATTAACAGTATACGATTCCTAAGTAAACATATATTTCTATAGTCAATTTGGTCCATGTTTTCGATTTGGAAGACACTTTATAGTAATTTTTAGACTTTGATTGAGTCACCTCGATGGGAAAAGCAACCACTAACATGAAATGAAGGAGATTGGAGCTTGGCCATGGTGTTGCCAGAGGACCCACATCAAAACAAAGAATTAACAGCTTGAAAGAGCTTGTCCATGTAAACATGAATGGCATATATCCTCTCATTTGTATACTGGGTTATTGCCATGGCAAAACTATGTACAGTATTATCACAGGTGTCACTGCCACAAGGCGAAGGAGCCCCATGGGAAGCCTTGATCCAACATAATATGAATAAGTTATCCCACATAAAATGCTTACCAGAATTCCAAGGCTGCTCAATCCATCCATTCTGTCAAGTGGACACAGGAAAGACACTAAAATCAGGTAAGAGTTAATTATTTTGTGAATTCTTTTAAACTTCAAAACCACTCATATATAATTGCAGTCACAAATACATTCATAATTTTTTTTTAAAGACTGCAGGAATAGGTCGGGTATCCGTCCCCCTATAAACTGCAGTGTGTTTGGTAAACTTTTTTCACTTGATCGGTGATGCTAGTGCGACACACCCTCCAATACCACGGGGACAGTGGGGAGACTAGGCCTCGTGACCTCTTGCCTGCAACAGGATGCTTTAGCCAATAGAGCTAGGCCCACCGCCCCAATCAACCCACAATTTAAAGTCAACAGCCAACAAGTAATATTCATTGGTAAAGAGGAAACATACTTTACACCAGAAATATCATTAGACTACTAAATATCTACTACTCTGATCTTAATGCGAATTGGGATTTTTCCTGAGACTGAGATTTTATTTAATTGAAAAATGAGATAACTATTAGAAGACAGACTGCTAGAAAGTTGTCAAATATACTTGAATTGAAAAGCATCGAAGTTTAGGACCAAAACAATGTGGACCAGTATTAGAAAGAAATTACTCTAATACCATGGGTTAAGAAACCTTGATGTCTTTAATTATTATTACTGTTTTATTATATCAGTGAGAATGGGGAAGAAGGAACTTAGAAACTCTGGTTTTAATTGAATTCTGATTATTTTATTTGTAAATCTAATTATAAACAATGTCCACTCAGATGTTAGTAAAGATTTAGATTTTCTTGGAAGTCAAGTTTTACTGTCTTTTCTTTTGTTTTTATTCTATTAATTGTTTCTTTACAGCTTATCTTACTGTTAATAAGGACTCATTATAATCTTGTTTTGTCTATGCCTCTTGACTTTTGTAAAATAAGATCCTTGTTAACCTTCTTATCTTACTGTTAATAAGGATTCCTTATTATAATCTTGTTTTGTCTATGCCTCCTGACTTTTGTAAAATAAGATCCTTGTTAACCTTTTTAATATAATTAAGACAATACCTACTTTCTAAAATGGATTGATGAGACCATTTTTTCTCTTTGACATCCTTGTTAACTTTTTTAATACAATTAAGACAATGCCCACTTTCTAAAATGGATAGCTGGGGCCTTTTTTCCCTTTGAGATGTGATGTTGGTTAGGACAGGTAACTGTTACCACTGTAATCTACAACTTGCACCCCATGAAATATAAGGAAGAGGGACCCATATGTGATGAATTGAAAAAAAACAATCAAGTAGAAGTAAAACAGAGAGAAAACAAGTCACTCTGTTATAATTGGAGGACTGAATTCATTGACAAGATATTGGGAAACTATGATTTCTTCTTGTTTAAGACTTGTAGTAAATGACATCAAAGATAGATTTTTGAATCACTTTAAAAATAAGATTCTAAATTTCAGAATGTCCTAATCATCCTACAATCTGAATTGAGTAGGCTGATAGCAACTCCAACTAAGAACAAAAGACAATTTGGATTCCTAATTATTAGTATGATCAAGCAGACTGTCAAAAATTTGTGCTACATATTATAGCTACTGTTTTTCTGAACAGTGTTCTACAGGGACGCATCTCCTCTCCCAAATCCCTCTGTTTATTAGACAAAGACGTTTACAGGACAGGGACGCAGGGACATGGGGGATGTCCCCCAACCATCCCACAACGTCCGCTCCACATTCTCAGACATCTGCAGGAAAAGATATTTCATACCCATTTCATCTCCTCTTTTTCCCTTACCGATGAACGCGACTCATTGAGTCAAGAAATAAATTTGAATTTCTTACAGGGGCCTGGAGAATTTTTTTGGGGATTTATTAAGTAAATTTATTTTATTTTAATATTTTTTTTTTATCTTTACGTTAAAAACGGCATAGGGCAAATTCATCGCCAGCAATTAACCGCCAGCAATTTATCATGGGAAAATTCACGGCCATGACAAATTCATCGTGGGAAAATTCACTGCAATGACAAATTCAGGGCCAAGTAAAATGCACTGCCAATAATTCACCGAAGCTGAAAATTCACGGCATTAATGTTTTTTAATATATATTTCTTTTTGAAAAAAATAATTTTCCCCTGTTACAATACAATTTAATTTTTTAAATATTTTTTATGTTTATTTCACCTATGTTACAATACAATTTTTTATTTTTCCCTATGTTCCTTTATTTTATAC
This sequence comes from Sequoia sempervirens, assembly GCA_007258455.2. NCBI lineage: Eukaryota > Viridiplantae > Streptophyta > Pinopsida > Cupressales > Cupressaceae > Sequoia > Sequoia sempervirens. Next base: position 195,340 of record VDFB02253959.1, read on the forward strand.
AATAAACATAAAAAAAATATTTAAAAATATATATATTATACAATATTGTATGATGAAACAATGGAAAATTTTCTTATTTTATATAAAATATTATATATACAATTTTTATTTTTCCATGTGTTTCTTTGCACAAATATTAAAAATATATATTTTTCCATGTGTTTATTTATATTAAATTAATTTTTTTTATTTTTATTATCATAATTTTTTCTATGTGTTTATTTATGATAATAAAATTAAGTTAATCAATTTATTTTTTATTTTTATTATCATATATTGAAAAATATTTTAATTTTTATTATTATAAATCAAATTCTCTAAAGTTATTACGATTAATTTTTTATTATCATAAATCAAATTATTCTTTTGAAAAAAAAAATGGCCGTGAATTTTACACGTTAAAAACAACCCTAAACTTTATTTCTAATTTTTAGGTCCTCCCAAGGAACTATAGGCATGCCTCTTCCTTAACTAGTTATTAATGTTCTGAACTTCAACCAATCAAAATTGATTATTTTCCTTTATACATTATATTTAAAGTTTTTTGTAAAGTTAAATGCATGTTTTTTAACTTTTCTAATTTTGAAAATTATTTTTCTTGAATATCATTGGCAAAAATTATGACAAAGTTAAAATTGGAAATTGTTAATTTTTAATTACACATAAGAAATCTTAACTCTGAATTGTGCTCAATCATCGGCAAAAAATTCGAAAAGTAACAAAATGCAGTGAAGGCGAACAAACGTGAATACACATTAATAAAATGAAATTTAAGTTTTGTAGATAGGTTTAATTTTAAAATGAAATTTAAGTTTTGCAAATATTGTGTGGATTTGATTATTTATTTGCTTTATGATTGGTTATTCAAATTTAAAGAACAATGCAATTGAACTCAAAAGTACAAAAATAAGCATGTAAAATATTTTTTGATTTTTTGAAGTTAGAATTTAATATGATTTTAGAAAACGAAATCATTTGATGCAAAGAAATAAAAAATGTTGTTTTTATATATATTTTCATTTCTTAATTTATTCTCAAAATTATAATTAGTTATTGTTGAATTATTTTGAAATAAGATTTAGTTTTATTTAATTATATTAAATATAGTAGAATGATCAACCCACATGAACCAATTTATCAAACCTTTACAGGTATACCACTTCACCTTTTACATTGCATGCATTGCAAATAATCCCAGCACACACCAAATCAGACCTTTATAGATGTATCAAACATATACATTAGACATGATGTAATTTTATTTAATTTATTTCTATTGAATAATTAATATAATTTAACTGATTATTTTTAAAAATAGATATTAAATTTTTTATAAATTTTTAAAATTAAAATTTAGTTTAATTTTAAAATTAATTCTAACCTTTAAAAATATTTTGTTGATTATTTTTTTATATGGTTAATAATTCTTACCTTAATAATACTCCATTTCACATAGAAATAGAATTCTAGACTTAAATACTTATTTTTGTAATATATATATACACACACATTGTGGTGATTTGATTATTAATTTACTCTATGATTGGTTATTCAAATTTAAAGAGCAATATACCTAGTTGAGTTCTCAAAAATACAAAAGTAGGCATGCAAAATAATAATTGTTGAATTATTTTAAAAATAAATTTTAAATTTAATTTAATTTATTTGTAGTAGATAATTACTATAATTTAAATGATTATTTTCAAAACTAGATAATAAATACTTTATAAATTTTAGAAATTAAAATTTAGTTTAATTTTATAATTAATTCTAAACTTTACAAATATTATTGTGATTTGATTAATTATTTTTTATGATTAATAGTTCTAACTCTAATAATACTTCACTTCACATACAAATAGAATTCTAGGTTAAAATACTTATTTTTGTTTTTAATATTTTTCATTAATGCTAAATTTATAAACTAAGGTTAAGACATTAATAATTCTAACCCTAATAGTACTTAATTTCACATACAAATAAAAATATATACTAAATTTTTTTTGTTTAATATTGTAGACATCCAAATTTGGACACTTAATTTATCCAAATTTATCACTTTTCATCTAAACATCCTCTTATCCGAGTTAATTAAGTAATATTACTATTATTTAATTAATATCCTTAATTTTGCCAAATCCTTAAGGTATTTAATTAATAAATAAATACCTTACCCTCCTTAATCCCCTTTTCATCAAATGAATTAGATAAATATTACATTTATTTAATTCCTCACATGTCATTTTCATCCAATCCTAATCCATCTTCTAATCTCTTCATTAGGGATGTGCACATGCCTAATCATTGATTAGGATGTGTCACATCCTCCAACTTTTGCAAGTTGGCTTCTAATCCTCATTAGCCCCTAATTATCCTCTAATTACTGATTAGTTAAGCCTAATCAGTACCTTGGTCAACTCTCCTCATCCCCCCAAAGAATTTTTAATTCCTTTTTATTCACCCTAGGTTCCCCTCTTCCCCATGTGAATTTTTAATTCACATTTTATTCCTCCTAGAATCCCCTTTTCCCATGCATCTTCTAGAATTTGACTTGTCACATCAAGTCACATGTGACAAACTCCCACCTTTTTGGAGACCCTATCTTATCCACTAGATTCTCCCAAACATGTGAATTTTTAATTCACATTTATTCCTCCAAGGAATCTTCTCATCTCTCAATATACTTCCAAGGTACATGTCCTTCCTCCACATCATGTACTCTCCTTCCATATCACCTACACATCATCTCACCCTTAGCCATCTCACATTCCAAATGTCAAAATGTGAGGGCTTGTGAGCTCTCAACTCACCTTGGCCCTTCATTTTGGCCTTTTTGGATAAATCTCAACCCTTGAATTCTCTAGAGAATTCAAATTCTCCTATAAATACCTCCTCCTCTAAGACATTTTAAAAGAAACACTTAGCCATTTTGCAACTAAATGCTACCATTTTGTGCACTTATCTAGCCATCAATTTCATCTATTTGCATTTGCATTCAAGCACATAGTCAAATCTTTCATTTAGCCATACCAAGAGCCATCAAGGAGCATACAAACCAAATCAAAATTAAGGGCCAACCAAAGAGTTTCAGCTACAAATGGAAGGTATAACCATTTGCAATCATTTTACACTTTTTCTCTTTGCATTTACAAATTTCTTAGGCTAATCTTGAGGTGTTTCTTTATGTTTTTCCATTGCATTTTAGTTGCTTAGAAAAGTTTAGACATTAGGATATCACAAATATATTTATCATCAATGTCAAATTTATAAACTAATATCAAGAAAAAAATAACCTTAACCCCAAGATTTATACTAGAACTCTAATTGAACCCTAAACCTAACCCTAATTCAACCCTAACAATATGATTTAATTACGGTTAGGGTTAGATTGAGAATTTAATTATGGTTAGTTTTAGGGTTTAAATTAGGGTTTAATTAGGGTTGAGATTAGGGTTCAATTATGATTATAGTTAGGGTCAAATTTATAAGCTAATATTAAGATATTCACGACTCTAACCCTAACCTAACCTTAATCTTCATCCTAAAATGCTAATTAAACCTTAATTGAACCATAAAAAATAAGGTTCAATAAGAGTTAGAGTTAGGGTTCAAGTAGGTTTATGGTTGGAATTAGGGTTCAATTACCTAGTTAGGTATAACATTCAATTAGTGTTATGATTAGGGTCAAGTCCAAGTTACAGTTAGGGTTTAGTTAGGATTATTTTGGTTAATCTTACAATTGGGGTTTAACTAGAATGCTAATTGAACCCTAATTTAACCCTAACAACAAGGTTCAATTAGAGTTCGGGTTCGGGTTCAATTAGGGTTATGATTACTATTTAATTAGGGTTAGGGTTAATGGGCGGGTGCACGAAGTTGGTCGCACTTTTGTGGCTACATGGGAAAAAAATGGGGAAACACATAACGTGCTCACATTATAACACGAGCGCGTTATGTGCTTTTAAAAGAAAAAAATTGAAATGCATATCATTTGCTTTTCACTATTTCTCAGCTCTGCCCGCAACCAAAAACCCTCAATTTTGCACTCGCGTTCTAAGAGGAAGGACTTCTGCAAATTTCATCAAGAACAGTTGGATTTTGTCTGCAAATATGGCGCCACAATGATGAAGAGATGCAGGAGGTAAGTATTGTTTACTATTTGTTTTGAATTTGTTAGTTTGAAATTGATTTTGTTTATTTTAGGTTATATTTGATTTTTTAAAAAAATCTGTAGGAAATCTTGCAAATCCTCAACAAGAAGAGGAGGTAAATCCTCAATAGCAAAATCCTCAACAAAATCAACCTCCCCCACCATTCTCTCAATTCCCTCCTGGCACTCAAAAAAATTTGAGTGAAATTGAGAACAATAGAAAACAACTTGAGGATCTTATCAGTAGGTTGAGTGATCCAAATGCTTCAACCACAAAAATAATGCTTCTAGAAAATTCATTGAAAGACATGTTAAAAAATGTAGATGCAATCACCCAACAAATATCTGGATGGCAAGATAGGAGGCAGACAGCCAGGGCATATTATGCAAACAAATTATCATATAAACAAGTAAAAGATTTAAAAATTACCAAAGGTGATTTGTGCTCTCTATTCACTGACCCTAAAACAAATCAAAATGTTACCCTCAATGCAAAGAGGTTTCTTATTCATTGGTGCCACCACCAAGAGATTAAGAACCATTTTTATGAAAGATTGTATATGGTCTTTGATTACCCACCGTGCAATAATTGTGAAGTCCCCCAATATTTTCTTAGGAAACTATACAGTGAGTTTGTATTGAACCAAATCCCAAATTATTTTGATATGAAGGAGTTCCAGGGGAGAGGTGGGGGGTTAGCTCAGGATAGGCTCGGTGCACAGCCGGATCCTACAAAGCAAGGGAGACGACCTCTCACTAGGCTGCCTCGTGAGCAAATTGTGATGCATGTCGTTGCGAAGGAGAGTGTTGACATAGAGACATTGCAAGCGATCACAACTTTGACCCAGAGTGTCATCCATCACACTAGCCCTATTGTACAACGCCATCTAGGGGAGTCTTCAGGTGGTGGCCTTTGAACCCATGTGTGCCAATCTTGCGGGGCGACTTGTTCGTATGACCCTACCAACACTCAAGAGGGTGCTACGCAGGATCCATATGCTACTACGCAGCCTGATCCATATGCATCTACGGGGATGGAGAGGACGGCTGACATTTTTCATGATGCATGTCATTGACACTCAGGTAAAATTCACCATGTTCATTGAATTTAATTTATTAAATTTCGAAAGTGAAATGCAAGATTAACTAATTTAGTTTTATTATTTTAATAAAATTGTAGGGTCACAGTGTAGAGACTGGATACACCAGTCATCCACCTACTTATTTTGATTACACCTATAAATTGGGGTATGTAAAGGATTAAGTAAACAATTATAAATTTATTACATGTAATATCCATTGTTTCACGAATAGTATTTTTAATATGTGATTTTGGATGTTCAGGCGAGTCTTGGGTTTCAGGAAACACCTCAGTGCCAATAGATTGATCAAGCGTTCCGCGGGTAATATAAATTTAAAGAGAACTTAAGTAATGAATTCTAAGTTTAATAGATTTGTGTAGTTTATATTCATATTGTTGACCTTATGTTGCATTACACAGATCATTAAAATCAAAGCATTGTAACTTCAAATTCGATAACTAATAATCAGAAATATATTTGTTTAATACTTGTACTCAAAATTTTGTTCATTAGATCTCATACATTATAAGTCATCACATGGATCGCTATTATAACTT